>JAMKCH010004288.1:0-43436 GCA_023653785.1 Ophioderma brevispina
TGTGACCTGAGGTTGGGGTAATCCATGCACAGCGGGATGTTGACGGCTGCTGTGCAGACTATACTTGTCATACTCCTGGCACATCAGTTTAATAATTCATCGGATAACCAAAAGAGAACTTAGGGTCATCATCGACCTATGCAAATGTGCTTCTAGTAGACGGCATCATAGTTGTATCACCTGTGCAATTTTGTTTCCATATGGTGGCAGAGTGTAACATAAAGTGTAGCCTTCAGCAGGGCGCTGTTGCTTTTGCGTTCTTATCAATTGTTCTTTTGCGCTTCAAAGGGGCGACATCAATTTATTCCTCGGCATTGGATGACTAGTATTGAAGTATAGGGGTGCCATTGCAGTACTTCTTCCACAATGTTACTTTCAAGGGCGGCATGAGTATTGAAAGGGTGCATTACCTATTAGACGTCAGCATTTTTGGTCCCAGAGATAGAGGCGTTTTATTTATCCGAATTTACCAAGTGTCTTGTTATGATATCTGTATAGGTCATCCCTTGGGACATCCAAAACACTAAGTCTTAAGCTCAGTGAGTGGTGGACCGTGACGTCAGAGGTCAATGACCTCTAAATTTGCATGTTCTTCACCAAAATCGTTACTTTTAGCGCTAGAGGCCACAGACTAAACTCAATTTGGCCAAGTTTGGTATCATATTAAAGCTAACAAAATTATCTATACAGTGATAGCTAACACATTTAAGTTCTTGAAAGTATAAGTTGGTACTGTGCCAAAAAAGATGTATTTTACGACTTTTTTCAATTTTTTGCATCAACTTTGTAACAATATAGTACATATGTACAATGAAGATGGCAATATTGCTCCTCCATATTTTGCAGAAATTAGCATCTATATATGTGTCAATACTATCCAGAAGATCGATTATTTACTTCGTTTATTTTTTTAGTTACGACATTTTAAAGTATGTTCACCCTATGTCTTCTATTTTCGCCCTTTATTTCCAGTGTGGTTGTTTATAGACTACAAAGGGCGTAAACACTGATTGAATTTGGGCAAATTTGGTATCACATTAATGCTAATACAATTATATATTCAGATACAGGTAATTCTGGAATGTGTAAATGTGCCCAAAATTATTATATTGTAAAATGTGTTGTCCACATATTGTACCAACACAATTCTCCAGATTATCAAGAACATCAGGCATTGGTGCATCTTCTAGGTGAGTGAATGCTGCCATAGATTGCTCATAATTCGCTATCATGTCATTGATGAACCTCACCTTTGGGAATTGGATATGAAGGTAGCAGTATAATCCTAATCTTTGGTTGAACTGTGAATGGAAAAAACAATAGTACGCCCTGTAATGGCAGATGCCGTTCCAACAATATCCACAATGAGGCATCAAGTCTCATATCAAAAGAAAGGTAGATGTAACATGTCCAAGAGTTGAAACAGATGCATCTGAGAGTAATCAGTGATTGAAATCCTTTGTCTGCTGTTTTTTTTTGCCTTTCTATGTTTGATGGGTTTATAATAATAATAGTATTTAAATTCTTATAATGCGCAAAAAATCCACCGAGGTGCTCAGAACACTGCTTTGGAGCGCCTACGGCTGCTCAGCTATCACACAACGAGTAAATCCAGAACGACAAGGAAGGCTTTATGGAAAGAAGTCTAATTTTAGATGCAGGAGGAAACCGAAGTTCCCGGAGAAAACCTGCGAGGACGGCTATGTATCGGCACCAAATTCACGAATACTCCACAGGTATTCGAACCCGCGGGCCGCATTGGTGAAAGGCGAGTGGTTCTTTCGGGTGGTAAGATGGTGTAACCATGCACAGCGGGTGATTTGTGACGGCGGCTTTGCACAGGTGGCCAGTACTATATGTCATACTCACTGGCACATTCGAGTTTATATAATTACACGTCGGATATACCAAAAGAGACAACTTAGGGTCATCATTCGACCTATGCAAAGTGTTGCTTCTAGGGAGACGGCATCATAGTTGCTGATCACCTGGTGCAATGCTGTTTCCATTATGGAGCCAGGGTTGAACCTAAGTGTAGCCAATTCAGCAGGGCGCTGTTGCTTGTTGCGTTCTTATCAAGTGTTCTTTTTCGCTTCAAATAGGGGTCGACATCAAAGTTATTCTCGGCATTGGATGACTAGTATCTGAACGTATAGGCTTAGGTGCCATTGCTTCACAGTAATTTTCTTCCACAGTTGTACTTTCAAGTGGCCGGCGGGCATATTGCGTCCAGGACACGGGTGCAATATACCTATTAGACGTCAGCCATTTTGGTCCCAGAGATAGAGGCGTTTTAGTTTATCCGAAATTTACCAAGTGTTTGTTAGATATCTGTATATGTCATCCCTTGGGACATCCACCAAAACACTAAGTCTAAGTCAGTGTTGTAGTTGTATGTGGGACCGGGATCTCCGAGGTCAATGACCTCTAAATTTGCAGGTTCTTCACCATAAAATCGTTACTTTTTGCGCTATGAGGCCACTAGCACTATAACTCACAGTGGCCAAGTTTGGTTATCACATGTATAAAGCTTAAAACCAAAATTCACAGCTATACAGTGACTTGATAGCTGAACATGCATTTAAGTTCTGAAATAAGTATAAGTTGTACTGTGCCAAATAAGGGGGGGAGATGTATTTTACGACGCTTGTTTTTCACATTTTTTGACATCTAAACTTTTTCTGTTTTGTAACATATTATTGAGCACATAGTACAATTTGACGTGCAATATTGCTCCTCCTATTTTGCAGAATTAGCATCGTATATATGTGTCAATCTGTTACTATCCAGAGAAGAATCGATATTACTCGTTTATTTTTTTAGTACGACATTTTAAAGTATGTCACCCTAGTCTTTATTATTTTCGCCCTTTATTTCAGTGTGGTTGTTATAGACCTACAAAGGGGTACCGTAAAAACTGATTGGAATTTGGGCAAATTTGGTGTTTAGCACATTAATGCGCATACTAAACATTATATAGTCAGATATCAGTAATTGTCTGGAATGTGTACATGTGCCCAAAAGTATTATGATGTAAAATGTGTTGTCCACATATTGTACCAACAATTCAATCTCCAGAATTTTCAAGAACATCAGGCATTGGTGCATCTTCTAGGTGCGTGAATGCTGCCATGAATTGCTCATATTCGCGATCATGTATTGACATGAACTCATCTTGTGTGATCTGGATTATGAAGGTAGCACGTAGCAGTATAATCCTACTACACATTTGAAACACTGTGAATGGAACAAAAACAATAGTACCGCCCGTGTAATGGCAGATGCCGTTCCAACATATCCACAATGAAGCATCAAGTCTCATATCAAAAGAAATGGTGATGTAACATGTCTAAGAGTTGAAACAGATCGCATATGAGAGTAATCAGTGATGAAAGCCTTTGCTGCTGTTTTTGTTTTTGCCTTTACTAGTTTGATGGGGTTTATAATAATAATGTATTTAAATTCTTTTATATATGCGCAAAAAATACCACGAGGTGCTCAGAACATGCTTGGAGCGCCTACGGCTGCCTCAGCTATCACACAACAAGTAAATCGAGAACGACAAGGAAGGCTGTATGGAAAGAAGTCTTAATTTAGATGCAGGAAGGGGGAAACCGAAGTTCCCGGAGAAAAACCTGCGAGACGGCTATGTATCGGCACCAAATTCACGAATACTCCATAGGTATTCGAACCCGGGGCCGTTATTGGTGAAAGGCGAAGGGATGGGCCACTACACCAGCTCGCCTTCCCAAACAGGGTTATAGTCAGTGACATTTTCGTCTGCCTTTTTAAGGTACGTGACCAACGTATTGACCCGACATTGTGGTCCCCACATTAGCACTTTAGGGAGCAGATACATACAGGACGATTGGGGGGCGGGGACTTTCGAATGCGATATGATTAATGGGGGGGCAACTTCTTGTTTTCGCTTAGAACTTAATTGCCTCCCACATTTCATACTTGAAGCGTAGCTGTCGTTAACAAAGACAGCAGCTCAAGACAAACTGAAATATTTTGCATTCACAACAGTGCACAGCAGGATTACTTGCTCCCATTACATGCTGCTATTTGTAGACCATCATTGGTATTAGGTGATCACAAATTCTGAAGGAAGAAACAAAGGAGCGTAACCATATGTTGCAAAAAACACTGATAAACAAAACCTTGCAAAGATAGTTACAAAGGGGTATTATGAATCAAACCGTGGATCTCTTTTTCAGCCCAATAACGTAGTTGGGAATTACCAATCTACAAATCAAATCATGGAACAAAACACATCCAAGACAGCCCGGGCCAACAAGCTATACTTCCTTGTGCTCTTGGAGGAAACAAGGCGACTATTGTGATTTTACGCGATGCGTAAAATAGTCCCCGCCGAATGTGACGATCACTAACATAGTCCAGATAAATGCAACTCACACCATACCCAACCCCCTCGCAACAGACTCGCAGCACCCCACCCTATCCCCAACACCTGCAAAACGCACACCCCGATACACCCACCCCCTCCCTAACCCCCCACCCTCCCAACACTATGCCTAACACCAACCCCACCCCTCCTTAACCACCCCTCCAACACCCAACACCCCACCCTCATGCCAATACCCCTAAACGGCCTCCCCTTCCCAACACACTGCAACACGCCCACCTACAAGAAAAAAAAAAGATTGAAAAAAATAACATGTATAAAATAGAAATCTAAGAGAACACTTGACTAACAATATCCCTTCCCACCCTAATCCACCTCCCTCCAACCCCCTCCCCACACAACTCCCACCCCTCTCCACACTATCACCCTGCTCCCCAGCACCCCACAACACCACCTCCATAACACCTATGCAACACCACCCCCTCAACACACTGCAACACAACACACCGCCATCGGCCAAAAACCACTGCCACACCCCCACCCCCTCCCTACACCGCTAATACATAATCCCCCTCCCTCCCCCCCCAACACCCAAAACAACAACCCCAACAACCCGGAACACCCCAACCCCTCCCATATGACATAGTAGTCTCAGGTAGCGAAGGGAATTTTGGCCTATCCGATGTACCGTTTCAGTAGATACAGCAATTACGCACTATTTAATTAGCTCATTGCATACCTAAGCCGCAATATATCAACTTTCAAATTTGCAAAAAAGATGTTGCCCCATGATAGGCTTTCATGCAGCACAGGAATTGGGGGAGTATCACCAAATTTTTTTTGCTACAGTTGTCATAAATATAGAAAACTTACGCTGATTTTGCATAGATTTAGTCATTTGCTTCGTATACTCAATTTGCCCAAAATGCGTCCAAAATCTAATCAGGGTCGAGAACTTCTTCAGCCCGTCTTCCTAGCTATACCAAATGGGACATCATATACGCCTATTTACGGGGAACCTAGAAAACTGTACACAGCCTTGCATGGAAAAGTTTCAATAAATTTGCAAATTAGATACTTAATTAGACATTAAGTTTACGCCCAAAATCTCAATCAGGTCCGTTAGAACTTATCAACCAGCTTCTTTCCATCAAGTTTACATGAATTGTCCCATTCCTACAGAACTCCAGATAAAGTTGTATAAACATGGCGTTAACATTTTATCACAGACGGGACGGACGTATACGGGACGTGACGCTGCTCATTTATAGGTCCCCGTTCCGAATCGTTCGGCTCCGGGGGCGGGGACAATAAAAATAAGGCATCTGACAGATATTAGAGCTTCGATGTGCTGTTTCGATCAACTATATACTCAATCAATAGATCAATCAATTTCTATTTGAGTCTTATCATCCACAGCATATTTGTGGTCCAGGGATCAGTTTCGCGGCACGCCAAAGGTTGTGGGTTCGGCCCCGATGGGGGCACAATGGTTCGACCTTGGTAAGGCGCTTTACCTCAATCAATATTTACACCTCTCCACCCCGTGTATAAATGAGGTACCGGCATTATTCCAATGCTGGGAAGGAACAAGACTCGCTGTAAATGAGATGGGCTGATCCCACTGCCAGCAAACATGTATGGGGAGTCTGGCCCAATCGCTTTGTAAGAGAGATGGGCACTCCGTTCCTGGGTACACAGGTCCGTCCCCTTTACTTCACCTTACCAACCCACAGTACACGACCACAGTAGAAAACATGCAATCAGGAGTATGAGTCAATATGATCACAATAATGTCAACTGTAGGACAAAATTTAACAGGTTTGCATAATAGTAAAAAAAGTTGAAACTGTGAATGTGAGATGCGAGGTCACTGCCTAAACGCAGCGGCGTGAAGGTCAGTGGGCTGCTCTAAGTTCTAGACACTTATACAAATATAAATATCACAAGATACGTGTCACATTAAGAAACAAAGACAAGACAAACAGGGAAGGGTACGTCTGAGGCTGGTAAAACCAGTTTAACCCGTCCAGAGACGTCCTTTTAATGCTGCGAAGTCCGAAGCAACTTCGAGCATTAACGCCACAGTGAGAAGTGTTGGTTCTGCAAATTAATGGTGGATATAGTCCTATTACAGAGAGGACTTTAACGGATTATGATAAGATGACAGGGTATACTCTACTTACTTAAGCTTGAAACGCAAGGCCTACAAAGATGATTTGCATTGAGAGATCTTCCCCAATCCCTATGATAGGTATGATATAATTCCTGGTATCAAAGATGTAGTGTAGTTCCCCCTTGGCCATAGGGGAGAGGACACAATGGTGTCCCTATTAACCTGAGAGATTCCCGATTTTGTGGACAATCTGGATGAAGTGTGTGACCTGTTTGCTGACCATTAAGTTTTCAGACCCACCTTGTTATCCCATGCAAAACAGTCCCGCCACAAAAGATTGAGCATTGAGAATAACAGCAATCCCGTAGGATGGGGAACCAAACCTCAGAAATTGGCGACGATGTCAGACTGAGTGAGCAGTAAGTTTACCAATCACGCTGGTTTCTTGGAGAAGATAACATGTTTGGCACATAAAATCGTGGACATAAATGGAGGAACATAGTGAAGATTGGCATCCGTAGGGAAGGATATTTTTAAAATGAAAAAGGACATGGATTGTGAAAGCATTCTGCATTCAACAAAAAATATATGTTGACTCGTTTTGTTTTAAAGCAAACTAAAGGAAAAAATATTTTGTGAATTTACATGGTAAACAGATGCATATTCCTTTTTTTCATTGTCTATTCTATTGGCTGGATAAATGATGACCTACAAGTGAAAATTGATTAGGCCAAAGAAATGGTTGGGCACATTATACATGGATACAAATACATGCCTCTAAAGTGCAATGCAAATATAAAAAAAAAACAATGTTTTTGTATAATTAATTAATTTGATATTCTTACTACTGTATTAAAATCTATCCTTATGCTTACTGCGTGTGACCCTTATAGGTAATAATACCACCATGAAATAAAGAGCAAAAGCAAATAAATGGGTGTTGGGTGAACCTTTTTTAACTCAAAAAACAATAGAACACCAGTAATTCCGTTTGGATATGATGAATTTGAGGAGACGATATGGATAAAACAACACTGTCGTGAAGAAAATGTATGGGAAAAGAAAACTAAAAAATTTGGGAAAAATTTCTCTTTTGACACACACAGTGGACAACTTCCAAGAATTATAATGTTTTAGGTATGAGTATAGATACTGATTAGTTGTTTTAATATGACGCCAAATTGGCCCAAATTCAGGTAGCATTTACCTCTTCATGTTGTAAACAACCCACACAGCACGAAAAGAGAGGGGCAGAGTGAACTACCTTAAATATCGTTAAACAATAAATCAAAGTGGCTTAATTCAGTTTGCGGATGTTATCACGACACATGAGGAGATAAGGTGCATATTCATTGATATCTGTTAATATTATTGAACAAGAGCATGATGAAAAATAGTTTAGTAATCATGATTTTGTTTTCTACGAAGTATATCCACCGTGTTATTTTTTAATGCAATAACTCTAATAAGAACCTAGGTGACTAATAAAAGTGTTGGTCGTAGTACCTATATTTATGATAATTAGTGGAAATATTGCCTTATTCACCGTGTATTTTTAATACTACGATAGCAATTTGTTTTATAAAAAATCAAAAATACGTTTGTTTCGGACATATATGCATCCAGATTTTGAAAGATTAATCTAACTGAATAGGTAAAGTTGGTATCACATTAAAGGTAATGCTATTAGCTTTAATGTGAACTAAATTTTCCAAAATTCCATTAGTGTTATCCCCGTTAGTGGTCTATAACCCAACACCACTACCGAAATAACCGGGCGAAATAAACGTCCTTTTATCAGGGGGGGGGCTCCCGGTAGCTAAAATGCCCAAAAGCTTTCGTAAAAGCTTCAATCCGCAATCATTTTCTCATCCTTACCAGTCATGTTAGCGAAAATTTGAAGGTAGCACCTTCATCGGGGTTAGGGTGTGCTTACACTAATATTATCTCAGGGTATGCCATCAAAAGTCAAGGGCGGGGGTACATTTTTGAAAATATATGCACAGTAAAATGGCTCTAAGCGCTTATGCTTATATGAAATATTCAACTGCCACCATTACAGCGAAAACCGCATGAATATCTGGTATTCCTACATTTTTTTTCCTTTTAATGCTCAGCGAAGTCCAGAAACTTCATAGCATTAAAAGCCACAGTGAAAAGCTGTTCTGTCAACTTAACGGTGGATATAGTCCTCTTTACAGAGAGGACTTTTTAAACTGATTATGAAAGATGACAGGTACTCTACTTAAGCTGACACGAAGGCTCCCAAAGATGATTGCATTGGAGTCTACCATCCCTCGATAGGTATGATATTAAATTCCTGGTATCAAAGATGTAGATGTTCCCCCTAGGCCAGGGAGTGGAACAATTGTTGTCCCTAATTCACCTGAGAGATTCCCGATTTTGTGGATAATCTGGAAAATGTGTGTCCTTTTGCTGACCATTAAGTTTGAAGACCCACCTTGTTTATCTCATGCAAAACAGTCCCGCCACAAAGATTGAGATTGAGAATAACATCAATCCCGATGGATGGGGAACCAACACCAGAAATTGGCAGATGTCAGGCAGCTAATTTTTAAACCAATTCACCTGTTTCTTGGAGAAACATGTTTGGCAATATCGTGACATAAATGGTTGATACCTATATTTATGTTAGTGGAAATATTGCATTATTCACCGTGTATTTTTAACTACTATAGCAATTTTTAATAAAAACAAAAATAATTTCGGACACATATATGCACCAGATTTTGAAAGATTTAAGTCTAACTGGAATAGGTAAATTTGGTATCACATTCAAGTAATGCTATTAGCTTTAATGTGATACTAAATTTTCCACAATCCATTAGTGTTTATCCCCGTTATGGTCTATAAACACCACCATTACCAGAAATAAAGGGCGAATTAACTTCTTGTTATCAAGGGGGGGGGGGGGTTGCCTCCGGTGAGCTAAATATGCAAAAGCTTTCTAACCGCTTCAGAGCAATCATTTTCTCATCCTACCAGTCATGTTAGCGAAAAAATATTTGAAGGGGCACCGTTCATCGGGTTAGGGTTTGGCTTAACTAATATTAGTCTCAGGGTATGCCATCAAAGGTCGGAATAGGGGTGGGTACATTTTTGAAAATATATGCACATATGGCTCTACGCGCGTATGCTTATATGAAACATGCAACTGCCACCATTTACACACAGCATGAAAACCGCATGAATATCTGGGTATTTACCCGACATTTTTTGTGTGGAAAATGCCAGGGTATTCTGTCTGTCGACTTTTGATTTATGCCGTCATTGTGACGCCAACTAGGTATGTTTAAACTCTATGTTGGTATCAATCTGAAAGAAAGGACCATAGTAAAATCCATTGCCACAAAATCATAAGCATCGGGTGCCTTTATCTAAAAAATTCCCTCAAGGGTTTGGCAAACCATCTTCTCCTCTTAAACCCCTGTTAACAACAGAGGCCTTTGGTAAGGCGAGGGTAAAACACTTGGTGAACGTTGCTTTCAAATGTCAAAACTAAAAAAAATAACAAATTAAATTTTGAATGTTTATATTGATTTGAAACCATGTCATATATAGATGCTAATTTGTGGAAAATATGGAAGAGAACATATTGCCATCTTCATTGTACATCTGTACCATATTGTTACAAAGTTGATGCAAAAAATTGAAAAAAATCCTAAAAATTCCACTTTTTTGGCACAGTGCCAACGTATACTTTCAAGAAATTCAATGTGTTAGCTATCACTGAATAGATCATTTTGTTAGCTTTAATATGATACCAAACTTGTCCAAATTGGGTTTAGTTTGTGACCTCTAGCACTAATAGTAGCGATTTTGGTATAGAACATGCAAATTTAGAGGTCATTGACCTCTGACGTCACGCTCCACCGCTCACTGAGCTTAAGACTTTGTGTTTTGGATGTCCCAAGGGATGACCTATACAGATATCATAACAAGACACTTGGTAAATTCGGATAAATACCTCTATCTCTGGGACCATTTTGTTTTCATGGGCGGCGTCAGTTTATTCCTTCACTGGACGACCAGTATATGGAGGCGTCACTAGAGCATTTGTGTGTTCGAACCATCTTTCACTATACTTCTGCAAGTATGCTCTAAGAAGCGGGATCAGTTTATTATAAACCTTTTATGGTGACACATATAGGGGCGCCATTTCTTACTACACACCATTTACGCTCCCATAGAATCTGTACTGCTGGCACACATCCACCTATCCCGTTTCCGCATCGCTAATTGGCCGGCTATTCTTAGACATGCACTACGTCTTTTGACTCCCTAGCAGCAAAGCGCTGTGTTAAAGGTTCTGCGATTAGCTTGAACAAGGAATGAAAAAACGGTTTCGCGGTACCTTGGATATCGCGAAATCAACGAATCAGGTGGTCGATCTGATGTTAGAAATGGGTTCCTGACAAAAAATACCAATTAGCTCACTAGTTTTTGTAAGCCTGGCGTGTGGCATGACTTGATAGCAGCAATCGAGAATTGAGCCAGCTGAAAAGGTAAGACAATTGCTTGTATGGATCGTATTTTTCACGTTTTTTCGTCTTTTTCCAAAATAAACCTATATTAGAAACTAGTCAGCTAACTAGACAATTTATTTAGGAATATTTTGGTGCGTAAATCGTTACGATAGGCCAAGTATTTTGCGCAATCTCCAGTGTACCGCAATGTACAAAAATTCCAAATCAACGCTATCTGACAGATTTTCCCACCTTCAGCCTACGGCGGTCCGAAAAGTAAGTAGTCTGTGTCACAGACTGGCAAAAGATATTATCTAATTAGTACTGCGCGAGAGATTAACGTTATCAGTCCATCATAGCGAAGCAGCAATGAAACTTACTACGAAGGGGTTCTATGAGATTTTTGCATCAAGGGTCCGTTACTAGTGTTTTGTTTCAATAGGCTATGTATCGTAATTGGGTCTGAACCTATAGACCTAGCGAGAAAATGAACGTTTATGTCTGTAAAATTGAACCCAATCGTTACGGGCGGCATCCCTTTTCCCACAATGCCTTTCGGTAATTATTTTCAGTCTTGAGAATTTTCCAACACTGGTTTCAATTTACGCTTTCAATTTTAGAACAGGAATACATACTTTACGTCGGACCGCCGTACGCTCAGCCGATACTTACTTTATTGATAACTCCCTAGGGCATTGAAGATTTCCCAAGGTTTGGCCAAGATTCAACAATGGTCGGCGCTGTGTGTAAAGACGGACACTAACTTGGTGTGACTAGAGTTCTGCAAGGCATAGAAACCGTGTTAGTTCATACTTAATTGTTGATGAGTAGCCATGGTCGTCATTGCAGAGTTCTTTCAAAGATTCTCGTAATGGTGTTTTCTGGAACCGAAAT
Source organism: Ophioderma brevispina (assembly GCA_023653785.1). Lineage (NCBI taxonomy): Eukaryota > Metazoa > Echinodermata > Ophiuroidea > Amphilepidida > Ophiodermatidae > Ophioderma > Ophioderma brevispina. Next base: position 11,867 of record JAMKCH010004288.1, read on the forward strand.
CATTGTCGACCTCAATTTGGTGGACTTTTTCTTAAAAGGGTGGGGGCGCCAGGGCCGCAGGGGGGGCGCCAGGGCGAGGGCAAAATTATTGGGACGTACCAGTACGTTCTGTCCGCCCCGCTTCCGACGCCAGTGGGTACTTATAAGGTCGACTAATTTTCTAAGACACGCAAAGCCAAAGATCATCGTTTACAGTAATAATGAACGTCCTACATATCATCTATTCATATGATTTGTTACACTCACAAAAGGAGAAATTTGGATTCTCCTCTAAGCGGGTATTTCCATAAAGAATTCTACATTTCTAAGTTTTTATATATGAAAGAAACTGTCCCCAAAGAGTTTCAATCGCAATTTTCTCGGAATCGGTGTTTGCTCAGATATCCAGTATGTGATGTGGGCGACGTCCTGATTCCTCAAGTTAATCCGTGGACTGAAATTTCGTTTTGTAAACTCAATTAGAGGGGTACAAAAGTATCATTGTAGATTTAATTGCCTCCTAGAATTCGACACACAACAGAATACACATATTTATAGCACAGTATAATCATGACAAAACTGGTCTGATCCAGTTTTCAACTGTTTTTTAGGCCATCAGTAGTCTGCTTTATGAAATTGGTACACACGGCGAGGGTGGGGTTGTTGGTGTGGTGGGGTGGGGGCGGGTGGTTCTGCTTGACAAATGTGGGTTTGGTAACAAATAAATAAAAAAACGTTTATGCAGCATGAGCACTATCACAACACGATCTCTTCAACCAGGTGTATAAATGTGAAAAAGAGGTCTAATTAAATTAGTAATTTTCTTCGTGGTGGGTTTACCTACTACCTGCTGTAGACCAAAATCGCTGCAATCAGCATCTGCCATGCGAGTTCTACATACTCTCAATCGACACTTGGAGAATAAAATCTCCACAAAGTCGAATGTTACCATTACAGCTTTATTTATTTTGTCAAGAGATTTCATAAGTAATTCATATAGCCAAAAGAACTACCAACAATTGTGATCTATAAAAGATCAATAGTTGGGTCGTCTGCCCGGGGGGGGGGGGGGCAAATTGTATTCAAAGGTATATGATTCTTGAACATGGACTTCCGAATGCACCCTAACAAGTCTTTCCACAACTAAAAAACATACCCTAAACAAGCATTTTTGTCTGTTTTGCTACCATGAACAAGTCTTTTTGTCAGTTTTTACCACCCTAAACATGAAGCATGGATGTTTTGATAATATACCCTTATATCTGGCTTATACCATGTTACTTTACTTCAAAAATCACAATATTTTTAATAATTTTGATTCGCGTACATCAAATTTTCAGGATTACATAAACTATACCCTTTTTCCATATTTGTGCTGTTTTGACACCCTAATCGATGTAGCCGCGTACATCGCTTGTGGAAAAAAGAGACCCTTTTTACGCTTTTTTCTTGTTCACGCAATCATATCCACCTTTGATAAAGTGGCCCCCCGGTCTTCTTCAACCTTAAATTTACTGTTTACCCAGACTGCCGCACACTGACTTTCAAGGTCCGTACGGTGAGTCGAAATCAGGTCATTGCGATAAGCAATCGAAAATTCCACCCTTTGAGATTACCGGAATCGCGATCATTTTGTATGATCATGGACATAGTAATAGAGTACCAACAACACACTAGTTCAAGACCCTATCACGTTGCCGCCTTTTGTTATTAAAATCCACCATGATCCATTTATCGGCTTAAGGTAATGCGATAATCACCTCTCAGCAGGAGGGCTGACTGGCAATCGCTCTTGGCATACTGCGAAAATTCAACCCGCCTCAACTATCTGAATGATGTAAATTGCAATTTTGGAACGATGAAATGAAAATCATGAAAATTTTTGTTCTGAAATGATGATACACGTCCTAATAGCAGCCATTTTTCATCATTTAAACTATTACTTTTTACCCTTGTCTACCTAAGCAATTTTTTGTAACACGACACCGGAATGGGGTACCACCCCCTGAATTTTCTTTATGAATCATCCAGTTCCTATAAGTTTAGTACCTACAGTATAGCTTAGATTTTTATTCTTTCCATTGGTATCAACATATGTTAAACCAATAATGACGTCACTATGACCGTCTCAGGGTATAACGTATGACCATACTTCATATCGGAAGAAAAATTGATATTTTGGCAAATTTACTGCTCAAAATAATATTGTATACCTTAAACATTTCCATCATGTATAGACAGCATGTGACGTCATTATGACATAATGTTAGTATGTTGGTACTCATTTTGTATCAAAGAAAGAGGAGGACCTGCTATCCTATTGCAACTAAAATGCAAATGTCCTTGATACTAGCGTGCCGTACTAGGCGAGTTGGTATTTCCCCTCCGAATGGAGGGGGGGGATTGCCACACCCTATCCATCACTTCAGGATAACTCTTTACCTTTCCTATACCCCAATGGGGTGGGGGGGGATAATCATGACACCGGAAATGTGGGTTTTATAGGCGAAAAGAATAGAAGAAGAGCAGTGGACAACCACCCCCCCCCCCTTTGGAAGACGAAGGTTAATTAATGTATATTCCATAAATTTAATTAGGTTATAAAGTATTACTTACACACTCATATGTTCAGATCTCTATCGTTCCAAAACTGTGGTTCTCAAATATGATCCAGCAAGAGATGGGTACAACTTCTGGCTGCTTCCTGATTCCGCAGGCCTTCTTTGTGCATTGTTTGCTCCAGCATTGGGCAGACCTAAGAGTGTTCCATTGTCTGTGGAGCTGCTCCACAGCACAGTAGTACCTGATCTGCTTCCAGATACGCCCACTTCTGCAAGGAAACTTAGATCGGCCAGTGTCTGGTTTCTCAATCTGTTGAGGCGCATCGCCATTCAGCCCATGAGGATTCAGCTCCAGGTGGAAAATGGTCACCTAGCTGGTTCAATACCGATAGATTTTACGTGTGTTGATGGCAAGTCTTTCTTTCCAAAGGCGATCTCTCTTGACCTCCTTATAGACTGTTTCAGGTTGGACTTGCTTAGAATCTCTCTCTGGATTTAAGGCTGTTGACGCAGGTCAACAGGTCCAGACATAGGGGCTTCACATTATATACTTGGCATCTACGCTCTTGCTGGCTCGCTGCGCTCGACTGATGTCTGGTGGAGCAATTCCTGCTATGATGTACATTTCAGTTGCCGTTTGGTGTTGACGGAGCATCGTGATAAGCCGCAGGAGGCATTTAACACTGGATCAAACTTCTTGGCATGGGTAATCTTTCCTATACAGGGCAAGCATACCTGGCACATGATAGAGTGGCACAGGGCGAGTGCCGTTGATCTTATGGTATGTGGGCGATCACCCCTTCTTGTCCCAGTGAGTTTTGTTCAAGATGTATGACGGAACATACTTTACTCGTCGTCTTCTCGATCGTGGGTCTTATAAGAGAGAGTGCGGTCCAGTAACTCCTAGTAGACAGGATTATCACAGTGCTCAAGGGGAGTCCGACAGGTTACTTTAACTGACGTTTGGCTTCACGGTTGCGTACGGTAGATGGAAAGCACACATTCCTGTGTCTTAGATGGATTTTTGCACTTAGGTGGTTTTCCTCATAATAAGGAGTAGGTTCGATCAAAGCTTGGAGAGTCTCTTTTCAACAACTGTGAAATCGCCATCTGTGCGCTAATTCCAATATCGTCCTGCATATAAAACGAAAGGTTCCTACACTCCTAGGTTGGTCATTGGTAAATATGTTGAACAGGAGAGATCCAAGCACACCCCTTTGGTAGACCATTCTTGAGCCTACGCCATTGGCTCTTCTTCGCTCCTAGCTGAACTGTTTGCCAGCAATCCTCGGATAGCTCATTCAAGCGATGTCCTTGGAATTTCCAGGATCTTATGGAAGTAGGGCATCTGTGATTACAGTGTCATACGCTGCTATAGGTCGACGAACACAGCTCCGGTTACATACCCTCTCGAAACCATCCTCAATTGTGTTGAGTTAGGTTGAGTACTTGGCTTGTTGTTAATTTGCCTGGCCGGAACCGGCTGTTCTGGTATGAGGTGTTCGTCTCTCACAGGTGCGATACGTTTGAGCAGGAGGCGTTCAAAGAGCCCGTAGGTATGGCTGAGGAGAGATATAGTTCTGTAGCTCTTGGGATTGGATGGGTCTTTCATAGGCTTTAGGAGTGCCATAACATGTGCTTTCCTCCAGATCTTTGGGAACCTGTGGGAAATAAGGCAGCAATTGTAGAGCTCAAGAAGCCATTCCTTTGCTACTGGGCCAAGATTTTTTAGTTACTCAGTAGAGATGTTGTCAAGGCCTACTGCTTTTCCTGGTTGAAGTTTAGCAATACCGGATTCCAGTTCGTCCACGTTGAAGGGGCGAGTGAAACCAGGGTCACCACTATACCTCTTATGGTCTAGTTTGATCTTCTTGGGTTTCTTGCTGCACTTGCCATTTAAAAGCAGTTGGTGGGCAACTTGATTAGGTGTGACATTTGGCTGCTGTGGAGGTTCTGTTGGACCCCCTCGGAGCTTTCGGATGGTAGACCATGCTTTCTTGCTGTTATGGGTCATATCGGTGGATTCAATTAAAGTATGCCAGGTTTTGATCTTTTCCTGGGAGATCCTCTCCGAAACTTCCTCACCTTTAGCAGTTGTTTCAGCCGAAAAAGGATCAGCTTCAAACATGGTGATATACTCTTGATATTCTCTAGCACATTCCTTGGAAAGGCCTGGTATATATTCCGTCCTACAGCCTCTGGGTATGAATCTCCGTGCAGTCTTGTTCACTAGTTGGGCAAATTTGTCATAGTTATGGGGTTTTGGAACAATCCTCTTCACGTTCTGATCCAAGTCATCAGTGAATCCTTGCCAGTCTGCTTTAGATGAAACTGACATTGGAATCAGTTCAACATGGTGTCGGCTATCAAACAGCCACAACGGTAAACAAATTCAACATAACCGGAAGTTAAAATATTACAATTTGGTGGGTTTTCGAGGTACAATTACACGTAGTGGGCGCGCTTGGGCACCAGTTCAGAAGTTATACATTGTTACAAGGTACATTGAACTTTCATAACACCGTTTCTCAAGAGTCGGAAGTGATCGGAACATTTTCATATTATTTTCACAAGATTTTTAATAATTACGGGTCACAAAATCACCCAAAATGCAAGCTTATTTTCTACAGTCGCAGCTCCACAAAGGAATGACGGATTTTGATGGGTATTTTCTGAACAAAATTCTCCTCTATTTGGTGACAACTTGCCAAAAAAAGATGGAAATTGAATGTACTATACACTTTCCAAAAACCCCTACAGTCAGGGGTCACAACATCCGGTCAAATTACAAAGTTTTGTGGACAGCTTTTCCCGTAGTCACTTCATCGACCGCGGCAAAGAGATATAGATCACAGACGGCTTCGGTGTATGCACATGAATACACATCGAGTGCCTAGCTTTTGTCGAGATGAATGAAATGAATTAGGTAAATGGTGGTTTTCGCGTTGTCTGTCCTTCTCTCTATTAGGTCCATGGTATGATTGAAAAATCCGGGGGTAAGAGCTCACTACTCTGGATACTATCATCAAGATGTTTCGGTCCCAATACAAATATCAGGGTGATAATTACCAATACATACTGCCAGTTCAGCAGTCTTATTCTTAATGCTACCAAACTTTATCCCCATATAATTCAAGAATTGTCTGTTTCTATCTGATTGAGGCTTTCAATTGGTTGCTTACTCTTTGGAGTGCTTTTGTCTCCTGATCTTACACTACTTAGGGTTTGGAAACTACACGGTCTAGCACAACCAGAAAGGTCTGGATTTTGTTGGTCCTGTAGGGAAGAAGACTGGCCATCCAGTGGAAAACCAAAATAGTGCCATCTTGATCACTCACTTTCACTCAGAAAAGAGAGGCTGTTAAACAGACAAATCCAAAACAATATTAGAGAATTGGGTGAGCCACAATTGTTGCAAATCCATGGAAATATTACTATCTTGCAAGATAACTGGGAGTTGACATCCGCATACATTGAACATGGTACCATTGGCCACATTGGTCACAACGTGTTGCCCGCTGCTGGCCCCATTTAGCAGTTTTGATATATGTTGCAAGGATACCTAGGCATGCTAGGCTTGTAGGGACCAGGGTTGGAACGGAGGTCACCAGATTGCATGATTAATATCATAGATATATAATACAACAAATGTGATCTACTAATTATTCTCGTATCATCTAAGGTGATACATGGTCAAAATGACTGAAGTTATTCATGTAACAATATGCAACACTACAATCAACACTCGTAATAATGTTCATACAAGCTGCAGTGGCGTACCTAAGTAGTCGATTACGAGGAGGCAAAATTATGTCGTCCCGGTGATTTGCTCCAATTATGTCTGAAATCCCAACGAATTTACTTTAATTTTGCCCAAATTTACGCTTAAATTGGTCGAACTTCCTTGAAGAGGGACGAAAACGCATATTTTGGTCCAAATCGTCCCGCTTTTTCGAGCCAGTGGGGGCAATTGCCCCCCCCCCCCCCCCCGTCGTTACGCCCACTGACAAGCTGGTACGTATTTAATAAATGCTCATTTTGAGGAGCAAATAACATACATGGGTTTTCATTATAATGCAACATTTTACATTTGGCAACTGACATCTCAATTGCGTGAGTCCAGTGCATACTCGATCACTGTTATCGACCGCCAATAGCAAGAGAAGATCAAGTTCATGATTGACGTATGTCTCGAGCTAAAACAATAGGCTCAGTTAATGGGCTATTCCAGAAAAAAATGCCCCCCCCCCTGATATAGGGCAAATTTTTTTGTTCACCAAATATCTGGAAATTCCTTGCTATCCTTCCATGAGTTATCTGGAGTCCAGAAGCTACCTTCCGTAAATTACCAGGATTCCAACACTACTTCCGTAAATTCCAGGATTCCTAGACTACAAATGTAAAAAACTTGAATTCCCCGAGGATTATGGTTAGGGTATAGAAACAGTGGTTAAATATTGATTTTTTCCGGAATTTTCCTTGTAAATCCGTAAAAACACTGTAATTCCGTCACCCTCTATACTAAAATGGTGGAATTTCCACCCCATATTAGACATTCAATTCTGGAATTCCATTCTTATAAAAGTGACAAAAAGTATTCGAATCCGGCGCCCTCTATGGTGGTGGGGGGGGCATTTTTTTCTGGAATAGCCCAATTGTTGTGAGCAATTTTGCCCTTACAGGATAAGGTGTCATATGAAACCTGTCCCTACTCGTTGTGACTACCCTACGACGGCCGCCGTGTGCCCACCACGGTTCCAAGAGTATATTCATGCGAGACTTGTTGATAATCGCAACGGGGAACCATTAATAGGCGACCGGTGAATTTGGTATGTGCCGTGAAGCAAGATTCCAAAAATATAGAATATGGACAGATTTATAGTAGATTTCAAAATGAGTGAGACCTCATTAAAGTTTCAGGTCTTGCTATTCACCGTGAGAGGCAAGAGGACAAATTCAATGTCCATGGTAGAAAGTTTATTAAAATGTAACACATATCAACGTACATTAATATAGCTATGTCCTGTATAAGTTGTTTTTGAATTTTTTATTATTATGAAATAATTATTTCAACCAGGTGTTTCACTTGAAGTATCAGGAGGAACATCCGTAATTAAACGTTGTTTTTTGAAGCACTTACCTTTGCCACTGCAAATTTATTCCTTATGCAAAAACAAGGAGAATAATGCAATTCTTAATAGCATAGACACATAAGTTTTTTATGTGGTCATCCAAAATTAGGGCACAGCTGATTATGATTGCCTTTACAGGTCTCGACCAATCATGACGATTAGTCTTTTAGCATAGAGACGTCATGAAAGACGGAATTCGCCAGTTTTCCATAAAAGCCGATGCTGTGGCGTCCACTTGTACATGGCCCGATATATGTTTTGTAATGGCAACAAAGGCCTAAATTTCCATATATCACGGATTGAAACTTATATCAATAACACAATAGCCACCCCTGGATATGCAGAGAATCTCTCATTATTTTGAAATCTACTATAACTTCCATTGGATTAACACGCAAGTATTGTGATGGTTATGTTGAACACATCTCCTCGAAAGAGTTTGTGTGATCGAAGAAAGCAAGGGTTTACTTATTGGCCCACGCAACACCATTATAGCGACAAACTAAATAATCAGTGACGCGTGACTTAGTCCTCTGTAATATTGGTATTACGCGGTCTCTGAATGTCAACTTTTTCCAATAATGGATTGGGAAACCACAGCCTCTCAGAGGCAACGTTTGGCGGGCGCACCGTATTGCGATTGCGAGAATTGAAATACGATTACCGTGAATTAGCACGTCTCAGGTCTATATCATTGTACATAGTTGCGGGTCTATGCTTCCCGGGTTATTTAATTGCAGCCCATTACTGGTGTTCAGATTGTAATGTGTTTTTTTTTTTTTTATATGGGGCCACACGGTGGAAAAGGAAATGCTTAGAATGGTTCATTCAGATTTTGACCTCGATGTTTATAACGATTTTTAGACTCTCTTTTTTATTTTATTCCGGTATGAAAATGAAGAGGATATTCACAAGGTGCCAGTCGCCCCAATGGCTTTGTCGATGTTTTGTTGTGCTCGCAAGTGGTATTTGCGGACATGGGGGGGGGGGGGGAGATTCCCCTTTCAGGCGATTGTCTATGTATGAGGTCGATCAAAGTGAGACGGATTTGAAATGAGCAGGCCATTATGGAACAGTAAAATAATGTATTGTCTCATTTTGTCGTGGACCACTATGGGACATCTAGTATATAAGATTAACAATAACACATGCATAATGTCTAAGTTCAAAAATTCAATAACAGATTTGACTAATTGTGACATCTTGGTGATTCCATTGAAGAACCAAATATCTGTATATTTCTAACAAAAGGAGATTAAAGGTTAGCTTCATACCTTATTTCAGTGATAATATTAACAACATATTTTGAGGATCGAATACTATTAGCTGAAAATAATTGTTCAGTAATTTTCTGGCAAAACAATAGAAGGGCAGGTTCATTTTCAATCTTCATGACTGCCTTAATCAAATCCACATGCAAATTATTCGTCATGTGAATACAAAACACTTAATGAAGCAAAGGGACCAATAGAACACTACATATATATATATATATGTTTATTATCGTTGACGATCGCCCAAGGGCCATGAAACCGCCTGTAGTGAAAATAACACGTTTAAAAAAATATTATATATATAGATATATATATATAGACCTAAACGAGAGTAAAGCATCAATGGCTGAAGCGGGATTCGAACCGACGACCCCCGGATTGCGAGACCTATTGCTCTATCAACTGAGCTATTCAGCCCTTGTTTGGCGGTTGATCCCCTGTGTTTCGCAAGTATTATAGTCCGGGCTCCTAGACGACAACGGAATAAGCGTGAAGCTAAATTTTGCGTGAGAAGTCAACTGAATCGATTGCCCTATTGTTCCCCATTGTGCCCGGCCTGGTGAGCCCAGAGGACTATATCTCCTGCCACACCGTTTTTTTTTTAATATTTCCCCCCCCCATAATTTTTAAATAAAACTAAGGAAACATAAGACAGGAGAACGGCGTTTTTGTTACATTTACTGGATCATAATTTTGATGCACGCTATGAAGGCCAATTATAAACTAAACGAGAGTACAGAATCAATGGCTGCAAGCGAATTCGAACCGGCGACCTCGGGATTGCGAGACCATGCACTGATCTCTATACATGATTTGGCTACACAACAGTATTTTGTATATTAGATGAAATGGAGCAACGGGCGGATATCTTGGTCTACCTAACACAAAAGCATTCCAGAGACACCTGTTTTACAGATGTTGTTCCCGTTGCACGTTTTGAGACAGCCATCCCATACGCGCAATACAATGAGCTAATGAATTGGCTTGATTCTGTAGTCTGTTTGTCGCTTATCAACATTTCAATGGAACAAATTTTGTATAAATTACTCGGCTTCTTAACCACCTGCTTGTGTTCTTTTGGATGACCAATATGGCCGTCATGGCCTCAATTACGAAGCCCAGGTTTCCCCAATCCAGTGTATAGAGACCAGTGGACTCAGTGCTCTATCACCTGAGCTATTCAGCCCTTTTGTTGGCGGTTGATCCCCAATTGCCAGCCATCATCTTTACTCTGAATCAGCTAACAGAGAAATCCGACATTTTGGTCCAATGTTGTTCCCGTTTCGCTACAAAATAATGACCTTATTTCCAACCTCACGTTTCAATCTCTATTTTTCCCACGCTTCTGCACCAGGTCGCATTACGTCATCTGGTTCTTTATGTGCAAAATCCACAGTTTTGAAATGGTCAACTTAATTCAAAATCCCGTTCTGTTTGCAAAAGCAACTAATACGTGGGTCCCATGTTCAATGAATACAACCAGTATATGCGTCATCGAAGCAATTCCTCCGTTGCGTTCCTTATGCCCTCATTTACTTCCAACTTTTGCTCGCGCGCGCCGAATAGCACAGACGCGTATTGCGTAATATGTGAAATTACCCGCCCTTTTTCATTTCCGCCCATGTGGTTTTTTTTGGTAGGTCAAAATGCGTTGACATAGTTAAATAAAATGACCAAAATAGAGGAAAAAAATTATATATATTATCTAGATTCTGTTCAAATATATGAAAAGAAAACGTGTTAATGCCATTTAACATGAAAACATCAAACGGCCAGTTTGACTTAAGTGGCTGCCGTTGACACCCACCGGCAAGAAGAAAAACAGGTTCATTGATGTTCTATAAAATATGTAGGTGATGCAACTGGTGCAAATCTTATCGGCGTTGTGATCAAAGTGTAATGTCCAGTGAATACTTTTCTGCACTTATTTAGAATTTCCAATTGCTGCCGTAAGGATCTTGTGGGCCTCGACAATTATAAAGTGTCAGAATACCCGGGGGGGGGGTGGGTTCTTAGTGGAAAGGGGGTAGGGGGATGTGGCGGCCGAAAAGGGTTGCATTTTCAGCAATTTGGCATATTGACGGTCCCTTTTTCTTGAAAATTGGTATATGAAAGGGTTGCATTTCTGTTGCAAGTGATTTTCCAATGGTCAATCAGGTATTAAGAATGTTATTACAAACAAAACTGTAAAAAATAAGTTGCGCCACAATGTGCAAATACATTTTAAGAGTTAGTTTTCTCTCAGCTCTGGGGCTTCGCCCCAAAAAACCTTCACCAAAGCATGGTATAAAGGTGTGAGCAAACATGTCCCATTTTTGGTATATTTTCGGGGTAGTGGTTCAAACCCCCGGCCGCACATCCCTACCCAAACCAAAAGTGATAACCCCCCCCCCACCGGGGTCAGATAATCATACAAGATCTACCAATTCCGGCAACACAACCTGAGAATAAAGTTCATTAAATTACTAGGGGTTAAGGACTTCTGTCTTCAAAGTAGCTCCCCACTTCATCTACACACACTCTGAAGGCTGATGTGAATTAAGTGGTCATCCTCTCATACAATGATGAATGGGTGCTTCTTGGAAACAACCAGAAATCACATACCAGATCTGTACTCTAAAGGGATAGGATACGGATGTAATTTGCTTCAAAAAGGTCTTTTACAAGAACAGGCCTGTGTGCTGGAAAACTGTCCTGACAGAATAAAAATCTGCAACGCCCCCGTCTTTGGATGCTTCTTATTGTTGAATTCGAGGACCTCTGGCAAAGCCCTTCAGTATTGAGGAACCCTTTGGAGTTGGATTTTTTGAAGCAATACCATGTCTGTCAAAACAGATATTTAGAGCCAAACCTTGTTTTTTGCTATAAGAGATTACTTCCAGAGAGACACCTGCGATTTTCCAATGTTGCGAACGAGGCTGAAATATAAACATATTTGAGATGTTTTCAGATACATACATTTGTGGCATACTGATCGAAATATAAACAATAACAATCGCTGATTTGACCAATAATTATGAATAGGATTTCAATGTTACTCCTTTTTTGATAACGATAACATATTAATGACTTAATACATGTTGATTTGAACAAGGCTTGGTGGCCAGGCTGGTGGCGCTATACCTCAACATTGTCTATGGGCTCAGACGATGGCGGCCAAGACTCTTTCAATATAGCAACTCATCAAAACGAACCAAACATCACTTTGACTTTGACAAATGTACTCTGCACCTCCTCGACAGTAGAGGTCAAACGCAGAGGTTAGTTAGTGAGCTTTAGTGCGCTAGATGTTAGTTAGATGCTGAAGGGTTGGTTGCTTAGATACTTGGTTGTTTCTTCTTGAAATGTTTCAGTTGTAGTGATATTGACGAGGGTTTCAGGTAGACAGTTACATTCGGGTTTATTGTACATCAAGCCCGTGCGCGAGTTCACATTGGTGTAAATACCAAGTGGGTCTATGTCTTGTCCTCCTTTGATTGCAGATTCAGAAGTGACAAGCGTTCCCGTCGCGCATGAAGCGCGGAGCCCTTTTAGTGTTCGCTTTCCAAACGTATTTTCCCATGCAAATTTGATAGAAACAATTTGACGTTTATAAGTGGTTCACTCTTTAATGCTTATAGGTATTATCTATGGTTTAAAAAGTATAATATAGTATACATAGTATATATAATATAGATGCAATTTAATGGGTTAAGTCTTTGTTTGAATTAATCATAATATAGTCTAGTGTCCATTGGGAGTTCATATATCAAGCGGCTCAGGGGTCTTTTAAAACAAAACAGCCCTTAAGCCAGTACTATAATCAAACTTGGTTCTTTTTTGGCATTTTTAAATTTGTGTGATAAAAACTAGCCTAAAACTTTATCTTATATTTATCTATGTAAAAAAGAAATAAACTATATAGTTGTCAAGATCAGATGAAAATCTACTGTCTGTTGAGACCTTAGTTTGTTAGCACAGGCACCTCCAGACTTCACACAGTTGGCAAAATTCAATCCGAAGAAGGAAGAGAAAAGAAGAAGAAGAAAGCAAAAGTGGATAAAACCAATGTATATATCTGACATGGAACAATATACGAACTTTGCGTTTGGAATAAGTTCTTTTTATGAAGAGCTACAATGAATGATCTATATGAAACTAAACTGATTTTTGTATTCAATGCCCGGACAACTACCAAAAACGAAAGTGAGAAAGAGAGATAGAGATTCTGTTTGTCTAAATCCATATAAGTTTAATTCATAATTATCACTATCACTATCAATAGCAATATATTCGCTTTTCCTTGTTTATTCAATGCAACCACTTACCAATCTCAAGATCTTGAAAGGCCACCATATTGACAGCCATCTTGAACTTAAAAGCATATTAATGAAACAAAAATGTCAGATATGAGTTTATATTGGTCAAAGATATATGTGACCCAATACGAGTAGAAATGCTCTCTGCGGCATTTGTGAAATTGTCATATGGACAAAAATAGTCAGAGGGTTGACAAAATGGATGTATTTTTTTCTGTTGACACTAGCATGTCCTCTTTAATGTAGTGTATGTTTATTCTAACAATAGGCCTACTGATGATAACACGTCTTTAGGCTCATTTTGTACCATTTATCGTGCTTTAACTTTAATAATTGTATTTTATCATGTCAATTATAGGGCATGATCTTTGACCTACCACCACTCCATTACATACCATATGAAGGTGTTTAACGTACCGTATCATTTTTATTATCAAATATACATAATACTGAATGTACACAAACCTCTACTTCTACTGTCAACTAAAAACACTCATTTACGGGTGTTATAGGTCACAAATATTCCATACTTTAGTTTTATCCTAATTGTGATTGACGTAACTTTATTACAGATATATAGCAAATAGGTTTAGTGATTTTAGAAGCGGTCATATTGGTCGCCTTCTTGAATTTAAATTTATTTACCAAAACCAAAATGCCAGGTTTGAGTTTCTAGAGGTAGAAACATGTCCCATACTTTAATATACAGATTTATCATCATGCATTTTGGTTGAAATAACTAAATATATTACATATATAAGTTTATAGCAGGGGCGGCGCCAGGGTAAAATCGTAGCTGGGGCGAAACATTACACGATTAACTCATATAAGAAAAATTGGCCATGGGATCAAAGGGAATATTGTTAATATTGATTGCATACTTCGCCGAAGTAAACCATTTTCCCACTATAAATACTATAATAAATATTATAATTACCATTTATTGGGTATGTCAATCGTAAAACTTGCACATTTTTATGAAATTGGATAAAATGCCATCCCAATTTCTTTTCTGAATATCAGTGACCAAGGGACACACACACACACTATGGTACATTGAATAAAGCAAATAATGACGTTATTGATAAGTAAATCCACCCGGTATGTAGCGGACAAATCACTTTAGATTCCCTTTTTTTTATTTGGACCTGAAGAGCCATTGTTACTGTCCATGAAGTAGAAAGGATTTCATTGTAGATTGAGCTGGCCTTGTTCGCGATTAAAATAAACTTTGAGCTTCTACTGTGAGTTCAAGAATTTTCACTGTATACTTCATCATTTATTGAAAAAAGAAACTAATGTGATGTGAACAAACCTCATGGTAGATACATTGCTTGGTAAGCTGTGACCTAACATCTTTGTGCAGAACCAAGATACATAACTTATTACTGGACATCATTTCTATTCAATCTACCACCATGTTTTAAGAAGAATGCAAAAGAAGGGGCCGAGCGACCTATGCTATACAACGCAGTAAATTGAACAGAAATGGGGTTATGGGGCAAGTTACTCTAAGTTAAAGACACTATCAGTGATTCAACCAAAGTGACCGATCAAAATAAATTCAAAATAATTGCTTAGATTCAATCATAATAGATTTGAATTCAAATGATTTAATGTTAACGTAATACTAGACATTAATTTTAGATCCCAGCATTGATTGGTCAATAACTACATCCTTAGGAACACTTTTAAATCCCTGAAATTTTAGAGTGCACGGAACGCTCCTGTTTGTGATTTGCACGCATGTTTACCCTTTTTCAGGAATCAGGTACAGAAGAAAGCGCCCGACCCAACCTCTTCCAACTACACAAGACCGCAGTATTTTAAAAAATCGCTGCAGTCTTGTTCATTATTAGTTTTCAGAATCCTCCATCCTATACCTTTGTACACAGCTGAATGTACCATAAAACCATTAGCCTGAGACAGCGACATGAGTTTTTGAGACCATGTACATGAGTTTAAAAGACCAGGACATTAGTTTTTTCTGGGAGGCTTCTAATTGGCTGAAGTAGTCTAGGATGTTCCATTTCTTTGGGGGGTGTCAATTATTTGGGGGTTTGCTGTCTACTGTTTGAAATTTTGGTGGCGGGTTCTCTTGGTGTCCTTCTGGTTCTACTATTTCTTTGTGGGGGTTGCCCTGGTGTCTACTGGTCTTCCATTTCTTTTGGGTTTTCCTAGTTGTCAACTGGTTCAATTTATTTGATACTTCCTGTGTTCACTTTTAAAAATATTGATGTTTACCATGTGTGTTTATAACTTTTTCACTAATGTTATAGGATCTAGTTATTCTAAACTTCAAGCCGGTTCAATCCGATTCTAAACATAATCTGATATATTTGATGATTTTTATCGCAGGATACAAGAATTTATTCGTCTCGCTTATGATTTTTGAAAATATTGCGCTCGTCGCCCGCGACTCGCAATATTGTCAAAACTCATAGCTTTGACCGGATAACTTCTTGTATCCTACCTCAAATCATCCATAATCATAATCAACTTGCCATTCATCCAATTGTTTATCCCGACCAGGGATGATAGTCTGCGAGTTTCCCCCGCCGTCAACAATACAAGGGAAGCTGAAACGCGAGGCGACATCATCATGAATCAACAGATCAAGCTTGTTTATTTGGTGGCGACTCCACTTGTTCAATCCCCGATCATTCGGACTTGACACTCGGCACCGTTGTGACATTTGCACCAAAGATAAAACTGCTCGTCGATTGGTCGTCAAGTTTGGTTGACGCCAAGAAAGGGTACATCACAATTCAACAAATCGCTACAGTCTTATCAAACTGCAAAATTTACCATTTTTGTTCCGACTAGGAATGATAAGTCTGCGATTTTCTTTCCTCCTCCTCTTCCCCCCTCACAGACCAATATATGCTGAAACGCCGAGCTGTAGGCGACAGCATCATAAATAAATCAACATGTTACAGCATGTTTAATCGGCGGCGCCACTTCCTTCATTCCCCCGATCATTTCGCGACGTTAACACGAAGCACATTATGTTGTGACTGTTGTTTGTCAAACTGCGTTGCACTTCTCTTCTGTAGTCGCCGAGTTGTCGGCCATTTGACATGTCTAGTTGGCTTGCGTCTTCTCTCCCGTTTGGAGCATACTCATTGCCGACCCCTTTCCACCTGCACACAACCACTCGTGATGCGCGCCAACTCTTTGGCTACCGCTTCCATACCGCTCATGTGTTAAAGCCGACCTTCCCGATTCCAAAACCCGTCACGATTTTTTTAAGCTGCAAGAAAAAATCCCGACCATTCAAGACTGCAGAAGACTGTACAAGACAGTCTCAGACCTTTCCAAAACTACACATGAAAACAGAGGCGGACTGGGTAGTCAATCCGGCCGTGGAAAAATGGACTTGACCGGCCTATGAGCATATTATGAACACCATAGTTCCAATTATGTAATACAACCCACCCCCAAAAAAAATACAACAAACATTTTTTTTTTATATAACCAACAAAACAATTAGAAATTCGCGGTTCTCCGCTTTCGCGCACTCAATATTCATGGAATATAACCCATGGGCCGCCTTCGACCACTACCTGAATACCAAGTTTCATCAGAGTCCGACATTGTGTTACAGCAGCAATTTATGTTAGAACAAATATGCATATTAGCTTTTAGCAATGTCATAGACCTGCTGTGGAATTTTCCACAAGGGCCGCTTGGAATTGGGCCACTTTGGGCCGGTCGAGTAAAAAGAGGAGGGAAAGAAAAACATAAAGAAAAAAGATGAATGTTAAAAAGACTAAAACATGTTGGTAAAAATAAATGATGAGCCTATGAAGCAATTTCAACTGTTTTTTTTTCCAGGAGGGCCGTGGTAAAAGTAATTGTGCCGGCAGCAAGCTCCTTGGACCCAACGAAGCTGAAACCTTTGATATGGGTCGAGACCTTTGCTGGACTTTCATCGATTTCTAAGAAAGTTACAAGCGTTGGGCCGATGGCAGCCCCGTATAGGGCCAGGAAAATTGATTGCAGGAAGAGAGTTGGCGCTGTACCTTCTCTATCTTGCAAGTTCAAAAATCTTTTGAATTCCCTATTTCAATACTTTTTATTCGTGGGCAGTCAATCAGGAGGTCACGCCATTATGCGTAATGCGTTGGTACATTTACTGCACCCACTTTGTCTGCTCCCAGTTGAATTCAGCAGCCTTGACGGAATAAAGTGCACGTGATACTGTACTGAATTCAACTGGAGCAGACAAAGTGGGGTCACAAAATGTACCAACCCATGCGTAATTTTCTTGTACACGAGAAGACAATACAATCGCTGTGACCTAAACCTCTTAAAGCCAATTTCAATGAAATCATTTAATTTAGAACTATGGACCATTTTGATACAAACTTTTCCTTCTAACATCCAAACGTCTGGAGCGATTTGACTCAAATTGAAAATAAAAATAATGGTGGCCTTGTGCATATTAATAAGCTCAACTAAAAAAGGTGAACCTCTATCAGAACCCAATGTCCGAATTCAGTAAAACTGGACAATGGGGTTATCCCATGCAAGCTGATGTTCCTAAATTTTCATATTAATGAGCTCATTTGCATATTTGTTCTAATTGGCTAATAACTACAAAGGTCAACCTCTGCCAGAACCCAATGGCCGAATTTGATGATACTTGGTATTGGTGTGGTAGTGGATCCAAGTATTACCCATACAATCTCGCATTGCTAAATATGTATATTAATGTTTAATTTGCATATCTATTCTGATTGGCCAATAACTAATAAAGGTGAACCTCTACCAGAACCCAACTTCCGAATTCAATAAAATTGTATGAGCTAATTCCATATTTATTCTGTATGGCTAATAACTACGAAGGTCAACTTCTGCCAGAACCCAATGTCTGAATTTGATGAGACTTGGTATGTGTGTAGTAGTGGACCCAGGTATTACCCATCCAATCTCGCATTGCTAAATGCTAATATGCATATTTGTTCTAACATAAATTGCTGCTGTAACACAATGTCGGACTCTGATGAAACTTGGTATTCAGGTAGTGGTCGAAGGCGGCCCATGGGTTATATTCCATGAATATTGAGTGCGCGAAAGCGGAGAACGGCGAATTTCTAATTGTTTTGTTGGTTATAAAAAATGTTTGTTGTATTTTTTTGTTGTTGTTCTTTTTTGGGGTGGGGTTGTATTACATAATTGGAACTATGGTGTTCATAATATGCTCATGGGCCGGTCAAGTCCATTTCTCCACGGCCGGATTGACTACCCAGTCCGCCTCTGTCAGCAACAGTGCCACATACAATGAACCTGTGTCATAACGACCTTCAAGCAACGGTCGCGGTTTACAATAGGGTCTCTTACCATAGCACATGCCTGTAATGTAACCTGTAAAATAATGACCTTCAAACAACCATCACGGTTTGCAGTAGAGTCTCTGACCATAGCAACTGTGCCTATTTCTAATGTAAAAGGCATAAGTCTTCAGTCGAATTTAATATTACATTTCCTATTATCCTTAAGTTTCAACAATTACATTAACATTTTTATCACTTCAAAATTTTATTTCACATATATCTCGCATTAATGCAATAATTTACAGGCACATACATAATCGTTACAAAATACACAACTAAAAATACCATCAGAGAGAAATAGACTCCTTCGTCATGTTTCGATTAAAATTGTAAAAGTTCACCTGCATTGACCTCTTGACCTGTGAATTTCATTGGTACTCCAACCAGTGTCATCCCGTATTTTGCTCGCAATGAAGATAAAATGGCTGGAAGGCAGGAAGAAAAAAGTGTTGTACTACAGTGGGATTAAAAATTACTTGGGCAGGAGATACGCACACCTCTTGTAAGCGAAACAAACTACGCGGAAGTTCGGCGCATTCTTCGACTAATTACGCGTCGCGAAACTAAAGGTTCGTTCCTCTTATATAGTTCCATGGTTCGTTCATACTACGCTGCACTGCGCAGTGCAGTGCCGATATATCAATCACTTGCTGCAAGCAACTCAACGTAACCTGCTGCAGCTGCAGTTAAAATAAATTTAACTCGGTTGCAGTACCGCAATGCAGTATACTGGACAGAGACCGAATTCGAGCACTGCAGCTTACCGCAACGCACGTTGCAGTGTAGTATGAACGAACCTTAAGTGCGAGTGCGATGTTCCTCCTGGCTCACGCAGTCCACGCTCGCGTGTGTTCGATTCTGTCCAACAAATTATTAATCAGACTGTAGATCCATCGATCAATCTAAAAAAATATTTGTATCGCTAATGTCACTCAAACTGCACAAAAACGTCAACTACAAGAGCTTGTCACTGTGCTAGTCTAATCACAGCCTTTTTACAAACGTACAACACGTATAGTACAGGGAATACGAACTCCCTCTCTGTGGAAGACTGATAAAGGTGCCGGTGTAAAGAAACCGAGTGTCTCCATGAGAGAGTGTCCTAGCTACCAGAGCATCATGTACGGAATAAACCGTGACCTTGTAGACGAGGCTATTTGGGTACAGTGCTGAAACAAATGATGCATACAGCACACAATGTCGAATACAACAGACTGATGGGTGGTAGGACACTCAGTCACACGGACACTGTATTATATGACACCTGTGTAAAGAAACTGAGTGTCTCCATGAGAGAGTGTCCTAGCTACCATAGCAACATGTACGGAATAAACCCTGACCTTGTAGACGAGGCCATTTGGGTACAGTGCTGAAACAAATGATGCAAAATACAGCGCTCAATGGAGAACACAATAGACAGATGGGTGGTAGGAACCTCATTCACACAGACACTATATTTTATGACACCGGGTTTGTTTTATCGCTGGTTCCCAAATTTCTTCGTGTAAAGAATAAGTACTGAGTATCGCCTAAATTAAAAAAAAAATCCTTTAAAAAGTAAAAAAGTGTAAAAAGAGCTACAAGCTAAATCTGCTTTTAAAAGCTATGCGCGAGGGAAGCTGAGACAAATTATTTTTTTATTGTTGGCCTAAAACGTACTGCCTTGTCTTAACTACACGGATTTCAAGCCAACCAGCCACTTGCAGGTTATGTTAGCACATTATTCCAGTAACAAAAATAACAAAATACGGATTTCAGTGATTTTTTTTCGATGTTTCGGTGCAGCAAATCGCTGCTTATCCCTTTAACTAAAAAATTGTAACCAGATGTTTTTTTGTGATATGTTTTCACGTGAGGGAGAAATCATCATATGAAAATCGGACCTTGATCGGGTCACCCACCTTTTTAAACAATTGGACTTCATTCACGAGCATATACGTGCGTGCCTATTCCTTCCTATATTTTGAAGGTCGGAAGTGAGTCGGATTTTCACGAGGTTTCACTTCGGTCACGCGCAGACTCGTGTCTTCCAAATCTGAGCATATATCTAAATTTATTTATCTTTGAAATTAAAGAAATAACATAAAAAATTCTTGGTAACTTTAGAAATTTGAAATTTTTGCATACATGTATAGACCACAGACCTATTTATAGGCATGCTATCATCTTAACTCTGTTCACACCACTCTTGATTTCTATTACATAAGTCAGTATATGTTATTTCATGAAATAACTTTGCTTTATACTTTAAAATTCAGTTGCCATAGCTACCAGACGGTGAAATAATACATAACCAAGATTATTTATATCAGGCTTCCGAGTGGTACAAAGATACCTTTGTATTGTACAGTTTCGGTAAAGTCCCCGGATGCAATACAATATTCGTTTTAATATTGTATTGCATCCGGGCACTTTAGTGTATCGTTCAGACAGGTACAGGTCCGGGTGTTTGATCTTGTTGATCAAAACTCGCCAGTTGGACTACAACACTGTCAACGCAAGGTTTGGTTTGAGTCAGCCTGATATTTAAATAATAATAATAATATTGAATGTCTTTTTTTTTTCGTAGGATACAAGAATATATTGCACTCGCTAGAAAAATATTTTTGTATCATACTCAAAGCCATTCAATATTATATAAATATCAAGAAGAAATACATCCGTCGGTGCATTCTTAGTACTACCAGTCATGCATGCACCATCCGACAACTCACCAGCCGAATGAGTTTTCGTGAAATAACTTAGCAGGGGAGGAGGATACGTATACAATACTCAAAGACAAGGGGCAAACAATGAACGTACACAATTGCATTTTTTTAAAAAAATTATCATATAATGTACTATATTAAATACTTGGCCTCTGGCATATGCTATAATTAGCTATAATTACAACAGTTTCCAGAATCAGCTGACAGGTAAAATTGACACACGATCACAGCTGTTGAGTGAACTTATGAATGTGCAAAAATGCTACTCATTTGCTTATCAATTACTTAGCCATAGAATATATACATATTACACACCTCTGGCATACACACAGCAGAAGTGGAGCTTCATGGGATTGAGCTTAACCAACAACACACAGTGTTAAAGATTAATGTTCATGATTGACGTATGTCTCGAGCTAAAATAATAGGCTCAGTTAATGGTTGAGAGCAATTATCAGGATGAAGGTGGCAATAATGAACCTGTCCCATACTCGTTGTACTACCCAAAGGAAGAAAATACGACGGCCCGCCCGCCGTTGCCCAACACGGTCAAGAGTATACTCAATGGCGAGCCTGCTGATTCGCCATATGGAAAACATCAATAATGGCGACCGGTGAAATTGGTAATGTGCACTTGCAGAATCCAAAAATATATATGGACAGTGTTATATTAGATTTCAAAATGAGTGAGACTCATTAAAAGTTTAGGTCTGTCCTATTCACACCGGATAGGTAAGATGACAAACAATGGTCACAGGTAGAAGTTTATTTAAATGGTATCATACCAACGTACAGTATAATAGCTATGCCTTTATAAAAGATGGTATCTGATTCAGTCTATTTTAAAGATTCAACAGGATGTTTTAAGTTGAGGTATCAGGATGAAACATCAGTAATTAAGCGTTGTTATTTGAAGACAACTTACCTTTGACACTGCAAAATATTATTCCTGATCAAAACATAGGAAAAACATGCTTTTATAGCAATAGACACCTAGTTTTTGTGTGGTCCGTCCAAAATTAGCGCAAAGCGGATTTTAATGATTTCCTTAACATCCCGACATCATGACATTACGTTTATCATAACATACCCGCCATGAAAGAACTGAATTCGCCAGTTTCCATAAAAGCCGATTCTGTGCGGTAACTTGCACATGCCACGATATGTTTTTGTACTGGCAGCAAAGGCCTAATCTCCATAGATCAAGGATTGAACCCTTATATCAATATCCCACCCCATGGAAAGATGCAAGAACTGTCACTTATTTTGAAAATTTGAAACTTTTTATTTTTTGCTTTTTTTAAGTTTTTTATTTTTTTAAAATCTACTCTAGAAGAGTGAAATCTCACTCGAAAAAAGAGCTAGCTGAGTGACACATCTTTTAGAGTGAGATCCACTCAAAATACAAGGTGAACAAATAACTCTCAGGAAAGAGTGAACATGATAACTCCTTTTTAGGTTACTATCACCTTTAGAGTTGTGATTCTCTAGATTGTTTTGTTTGGTGAGTCTAACGGTAGTGTGTAGTCATATTCATAGCAGCGTGACATGAATGAATAGTGTGGGGCATCATCTGGCTATTCAGTGTGTCATGCATGACGTGTATGATTCCTGTACATGCATGGTCCCTGACATGCATTATTGTGCGTTTCGTCCATGTGTAAGCCTAGCCTGGCCGGGAGCCTGGCGCAGACTACGCGTATGTCCGAGTGATCATACACAGTAAATACATTTATGCGTTCCACACGTTGTCTGTAAATGCGAGAACTGTGACACGACACTACATATACTCACCCGTGGAAGATATCTATGATTTCTTCACTAAATTCAACTTCGTTCAACCGTTGCTGACGGTCTCACTTAACTCGTCCGCCATTTTGTTCGAAAAGAATCACGACGCACTACGCGATTTGCGGCGTTTTTCTGATTGGCTATTATTTCACTCCGAAAAAGAGTGAGCATTTTCTCACTCTTTTAGAGGTAAAATCCCGGTCGATAAGAGTTCAAAGTGGCTTCACTCCGAGAAGAGTGGCATTTTGAGCCACTCCGTAATAGAGTGATCGCTGTTAACCGCGAGTGAAGGTGTCGGGTTGCATTTGTTCTCGCTCTTTTAGAGCTAAAAGCACTCGATTAGAGTTATATTTAAAATAATCGAAACAAGTGATGTTCTTCACTCGTTCACTTTCATTTGTAAGAGAGTAACTCATTGGATTACAACAACGCCCAGTAGTGTATGTTATGTTTAAAACAGCTCATCGAAAGAGTTTGTGTGATCAGAATGAAAGCAAAGGTTTTACTCATGGCCCACGCAACCGACCATTATAATCAGTGACGTAGTCCTATGTAATACTGGTATTACGCGGGCTTGATGTCAACTTTTTTCCAATGAACTGATGGGAAACATACCTCTCGAGCCAATCGTTGGGCGCCACGTCGACGCGATTGGCGAAGAATCGTGGATTGGGGTTTTTCCCGGCGCGTTGCCCTTGTGGGTAGGAACTCAGCATTTTCGGTCGGCACAATCCACTTCCGGTTGTACGCTGATAACACAACGCTAACATGCTATCCACCGCTAATGCGACCTGTGATTCTATCTATGCATGAATATTCGCGTAAAACTCTTCTGAACTAATTTTTTTGCTTTCACTTTTTGTCAGGTTTATGTAGTCTTGTTCAAGACCCTTCGGCTATGTCCCTTTTCGAGGTATCCCCCGTGTATGATCATTGGTATTGACCCTCTCCCCCCTCGCCTTAGTCTATGTAAACCCTAGCTCGAACACGTCATAGCCCGGGCGAAGCCCGGGGACTACGACCCTGAATATGGAGTGTCCAGTCAGAGTACCTCGGACTATGTAAACCCGTACACATGTCATATAGAAAAGCCTAAGCCTAGTCCGGCGCCCATGTAAACTTGTACACATGTCACAGTATATAGAAAATGGTCTCAGAAATCTATTTCATACCTTCCATTTTATATACACGAATCACTCCTGTTTACAAACGAATTACTACCGTTCGCAAGTCAACACTTCACGGCTATCCGAATCTCCTCCCATTATTAGAAATTGCTAAATACAGGAATCGCTCACTGCGAGGCGCAGCCGAGCGTCTTGTTATTTTTGAATTTCATACAACTTGATGGGCCGAACCAATTATGCAAATGAGGCACAGTAGTTTGTACTCATTGGATAAACGATGTCAATCATGACTGGTCAGTGTGATCATGTACAAAGGTCACGCTTCATGAATAAATTAATCTCGATCCAGTAATATTACGGTCATTGCATCGTATCTTTGATTGGCTATTAAAACTTTAATAATTCATCGTCGCCCGTATATGGAAAAACAACCCCCCGCGAAGACTTTTTCCACAATCTCGGAAAAAATTTACAAACAGTCCAAGACGCTTCGCTGAGCAGGAAAATTCGTCTGCACGTGCAGCGTCACTCGTCTTTTCAATTGCGTTACCGAATAACATTGAAGACCGTAGCACTGGTAGTGTACTTGAATAAAACAGAGTTTCTGATGTGAGTCATGTTTTAAGCTTAACTAGTTTCTACAAGTTAATGTATTCCCGTGATTGATTCATCCACCACTGGATTGATTCTTTTACACGTCCACAGAGCCACAGATGTCCACATGAACAGATGGCTTTGAGATAATCTAGAACTTGAAAATGATACGTACCTACAAAAGCAAACACTTATATAGCACCAAGTTCTGAAATTTTTAAACCTGGGTGTTTATAAAATGAAGATTGATGAACGGTCTTCGTTTTAGGCTCGCCATAATGCATGTGTTTGAAACGAAGACCAAAGATCGGTTATGCATATGAAGTCAAAGTTTGTTGACGTATTGAACTGTGGTTTTCAGTCTTCATTTTAGACTCGCCTTATTACAATTACAGGGGTCTAAAACAAATACCGAAGCTACAGGAAACTGAAAAAAAAAGAAAAAAAGCACCACTTGAAAGAATGAGAAAAGCGACAGAAGAGGAGGAAGAATAAATACGTACATTGACATAAGGCCAAGAAAAAAATAGAGGATCAGTCGGATTTATTTTATTTGTTTAGTTATTCATTTATTTATTTATGTATTTATTTTTACCTTTCCTTGGCACCAGAAACCACAAAATTCAGGCACAAAGAAGTTGAACTCACAAACACATATTATTTTTATAAATTTATTCAAAATAAACATTAAAAATAAATCTTAAAACAAAAAATATACAACATTCATACATGTAATATTTACCAGTAAAGCATTTGAGATGTTTTCATTTTTTTTTTTAGTTTTGGAAATGTTGAAAAAAAAATTAAAAACTTTTCTTGCTAGTACTTTTTTGGTACCGTACTTAAGTTGCCAGACCTGATTTTTATCATTATATTTATTTTTACCGATATATATATATGATATGATTATTCAGGATGATGCTTAAACAAGTAAAAACGAATTATACACGAACCTGAACGTCCTTCATCAGCGACATATCTCAACTACAGCAGGGTAACAAGTCCAACACGTAGAAACCAATAGAAGTCCTCCGAATTCGGCAGCCCAACAAGTACAGGCACTGCGTTGGGTTTTGTGGCTAATATTTGCAAGATCAGATATTTTTATGAGAATTCATGAATACAGTTATGATCAGCAACTCTTATTTATTAATTTGTGTTGGGGATTTTAATTAAACAGTGCCGGTGGGCGAAAATTACAACGATGTTTTTGGCGATAGTTCGGTGTTTTGATTTGCGTGGGTTTCCCCGCGAAGTCACTTGTAACCGGAAGTAAATCTGTGCCGAAATTTCAGTGATACATCCCACAATGCAACGCGCGAGGAAAAGCCCAAATTTGCGTATTGAGAATGCTAGGAGTCTCATCCATAACCAACATTGATTTTATTGCCTAGGCCCATTTGCACACTACATGGGAGAAGTTCATACCGTCAACGAAACGATGACGCACTTAATTCACGTGGTCATGCAAGTTTGGCAAGTTTGTTTGTGATCTGTGAAAAAACTTTTGATTGATTTGGGAATCTAAATATTAGTATAATAAAACCTATTTGGAAGCATGTCTTGGTATTGGTAAAAGAAATACAACCTGTTTTTGCTGATTTCAAAAACTGGATTTTTTGTGTGAAAAGTTTGCTAAAAACAGATATCTATGGTTATCATGTGAAGAAATGAGAACCTTTCCTAAGATTGCAATTTGATCAGTGATAGCTGTGATTTTGTTACTGCTGCCATCGGCAGTATCTTTTTATCTTTAGTCTATTTTTTTGTATTTTAAGATTGTAAATTGTTTGTAAATTTTATGTTGTGTTTACTGTATTATTAAGTATATGTTCTGGAAAACATTAGAAAACCCCTAAAGACCCTTACACCTACGAGCAGGAAAAAACCGCAAAATCTTCAGAGAATCATATTTTCCTATATCTGTTTTTTTTATTTGGATTGCAAGTCAGCATTTGTATATAAGTCCTATACCTTAAAGGCTGACTCAGATATTTCGAAATATAATTTTTTTGGTGTAGTAATTAAAAATAGTCATCCATAACTTAATACAGTCACTCAAAACTCTTAATTCCAAATTTCGAGATGAATCGGATTTTTTTGTTTTCATGCAGTGGGCATTTATGCACAGTATAGCAGTGCCATAGGATACCGTGTATAACAAAAAATCCGGATTCGTAATTTTATAACAAAGTTGTGATTTTCTATATGAAAGATTTCGATTTGAGCTTAGTTATTTCACATACAGTGATTAGTATATGGACAAGGATTATGTATATGCAAAAAACACGATTTGTTTGCCATTTAGTGCACCCTTAACGGGAAATCTCTGAGTCAACCTTTAACTACGCGTGAGAAACAGAGCACTGGATTACGCATTCACATACTATTATATTTGTCATCAAATTAATTATCTAGATCTAAGGCTTATCTGATAGCAGTTATAATTAGGAACCAAAGTTTTACAGACCAAAATATCATATTGGATACAGCCGCCATTTTGAAAATTATCCATACGCCACCCCACCCATGCCGGATATCTTTAGCTATTTTTTAACTTCAAATATCTCCGCTTGCTATGAAAAAACGCTAAAAGTACATGTAATTGAAGTCATGAAATAAGCATTTACGTGGAAAATATAGGTGATTCCTTTCACTGTTGATGTATTATAGGTAACAAAAATGTGAAAATAAGGGATGAACTTTGACCCCATATCTTCAATTGCCCTAGGTTTGGATTTATTTTGGCATTTTTTTTTGTGGAAACCTGGGACTCTAGGGTCCGTATGCACAAAAGAGTTAGACCAGGTCTAAAGTTAGACCTGGTCTAAGTGTAATTTTGTCCCACCAGAAAAGACATTTTCCTTTACACAGATGTGAGATTTTTTGTATTTATTTTGAAATTTGCATTTTACTCTTTCAAATTTGCTAGTTACTTTACGAAGAAAGTGTGAATAACTATCAATTTTGGACAAAACTAATTTTGACTTAGACCAGGTCTAACTTTAAACCTGGTCTAACTTTTTGTGCATACGGACCTAAGCTATCATTTGATATAATATGATACACAACAACCTTTGTTATAATGTGATCCCGCCTATGGACATTTTGAGCTAGATTTTGCAGCACTAATTTACCATGAAATTTCGAAGAGAATAAAGCAGAAGTTCACTTTAAAGCAATATTAGCACATTTTTTGAAAAGCGCCCCCAATTTTTCCAAAAAATTTAGATTTTTACACGGTTGCATTGGTAACTGGCTTGTAAACTATACCTGTGAATGGTTAAGCTCTACAATGTCTATGTGTCGCAAATGAAGGAATTTTGTAACTAGAATAATTAATATCGGGATCCCGATAATAATTCAACGGCTGCTGGAAACGGCCTTCCAATATGAAATAGCCGGGAAATAGCGCCATGTACGTATCTACGCTCATCTATTAGTTGTTTTATTGGTTCAGGCAAGTCAAGTTAGAGGTCATTTTCTTGAGGTGGCACTATTTCATCATGGACGGACATAAACTTAGCATTTCCACCTCTGCCGTTAAGTACAATAGGATCCCAATTCTAATTACAAAAATCGCTCATTTTATAAATGCGCATTTTTGAGCATTCTCGTTCGCAGGTATAGTTTTCTAGACAATTACCAACATAGCTGTGCAAAAATATCAAATTTTGAAAATGTGCTAATATTGCTTTAAGTACATGAAAACAATACGCTTTGTACCAACAATATGCATTTATCTGATAAATATTACTATAGTAATTTTATATGATTTGTCTGTTTACTGTCTCAGAAATAACAGCAAAGCAGATATTTTCAGTGAATTGAATCCGTGGGAAACTGCAAAAATCAGGTAAATTATAATATTGGATGGTTTGAGGGTGGTATAAGAATATACTGCACGAGCTGTAACACTATTGCTATATCATGATAGCGAGTCCTGTATGTAAGGGTGTTTTCACAGTAAAGGTCTTCTGTTTTTTAATTTATTATTCACTAATATCCTCAGAAAAGATTATTCATAAAATTTGAGTCGATCCCGATCTTGCGTTTGGTGTGATAGCAATTGTTTGTTTCCTCAGTCCATAGCCACTGTGCTGTAATTTCTGAATCAACATTTGCGAATTTCTTACAGATCATGCGACCGATTTGCACGTAAAGATTAGGTACAACTTGGAATACTAAGGCTAGCGGTTCAGAGATTATAAAATCTCAAACTTGTTTGATGTAAATCGGGGGGTGGGCGATGTTGTGGATCACGAATGCCCCTTTAAGAAGCCAAGCAACCTCAAGGTTTTAAAGAATGGACATCATCCACTACTGGCAGAATGTGTATGACGATGACAATCCTGAAACAGCTTTTAATGCTTTCCAAGACAAGTTATCAACTGTCCTGTTAAATCAAATAAATTATCTAAACTAAAACGCCCAGGAAACCATGGATAACGTTGGGTCTATAATCAAATCAATTAATACTAAAGATAAATTATTTAGAAAATACCGCTCCAAACCAAATAACGATAATAAACTTAAATACACAAAATATCGCAATACTCTAAATTATCTTCTGCGCATTGCTAAACGTAATCATATCACAACAGAGCTTGATGCCAACCGGAACAATATGAAAAAAAACATGGCAAACTCTAAATAATCTTCTTGGCAGAAACAAATCCCCCAAACCACCCTCATACTTTATCGACTCTAATTGCTCTGAAATTAAAGACCCAGTCGAAATCGCTAACAAATTCAATGACTTTTTTTACCAACATAGGTCCATCACTGGCTGCTAAAATACCCCTCCTGACAACGTTAATCCTAGCAAATGCAGTTCATTCGGTTTCCCCATAGTATATTTCTATCGCCTACAACTAAGGAAGAATTGTTGGATATTACCTCACAAATGAAACCTAGTAATAGCTGTGGCGTCGATGGTATTAGCTCAAACATAGTTAACAGATCTTACCAAACATTATTGAGCCTATTATGTATATATTCAATCCTTCCATATGCGCCGGTATTGTCCCATCTAAATTAAAAGTTGCTAGAGTTATTCCGATCTTTAAAACTGATGATAAGCATTCTTTCAACAATTACCGGCCAATATCCATCCTTCCAGCTTTATCCAAGATTCTTGAAAAATTAATTTATAACAGAATCATCGCATTCATTGATAAACATAAAATCCTTACTCCTGCCCAGTTTGGCTTTAGACCTAAACACTCCACCTTCATGGCAATTAATAAACTCTATGATAAAATTACTACTGCCCTCGACCAAAAACTCTGCACTGCCGGGATCTTTCTAGATCTCAGCAAAGTCTTCGATACTCTTGATCACAAAATTCTCATTAAGAAACTAAAAAAATATGGTATAAGAGGTACTGCCAATACTTGGATTGAAAATTACCTGGATAACCGTAAACAATTTGTTGATTATAACCAACACCACTCGTCCACTTCTTCGATCAGTTGCGGCGTACCTAAAGGTTCAATTCTAGGACCCCTTTTATTTCTACTTTATATTAATGACCTCCCTCAGTGCTCTCCTAATCTTCAATTTATTATGTTCGCGGATGACACTAATATTTTGTATTCTAACAAAGAACCTAAATTACTTGAATCAACCTTAAATAAAGAATTAACCCATATATCTAATTGGTTTAAAATAAATTAACTTTCTCTAAACATTAAAAAAATAATTTTATGGTATTCAGAAATAAACACAACCCTTTATTACCAAATGATATTAAAATTATTATCGGCAATAAACCACTTGAACAAGTAAACACAACTACATTTTTAGGCGTTTTAAATGAT
Organism: Ophioderma brevispina; assembly: GCA_023653785.1. NCBI lineage: Eukaryota > Metazoa > Echinodermata > Ophiuroidea > Amphilepidida > Ophiodermatidae > Ophioderma > Ophioderma brevispina. Next base: position 42,492 of record JAMKCH010004288.1, read on the forward strand.
GATGACATGTCTTGGAAATCACTTCACATGTTACTAAAATAATTTCTAAATACAACGGTATCATCAGAAAAGTTAAACCCTTTTCTGCCCCTTGATTCACTGACTACCTTATATAATACGCTTGTCTTCCCTAACATCAACTACTGTGCCATTATCTGGGCAGATAAAAATAATTCTCATCTTCATTCTCTGTTTTTAATGCAAAAAAGATCATACAGTCATGTACTAATTCACTTTGGTTAGCCCATACAGACCCTCTTTTCTCCTCCATGAATACGCTCAAAATTCATGACATTTACGTCTTCCAGACTGCCCAGTTTATGTATAAATACCATCATGACCTACTTCCTCCAAATATCTTAGATGATCATTTTTTCTTGACCAGACAAGATGTCCATCCCTATGACACCCGATCATCTAAGGACTTATACGTTAGACAGACAAACACCAGACTTGCTGAAAACACCATTAGGATCCAAGGAGCCCTTTTATGGAATTCATTGAATGACCGTCTTAAACAGTCCCCATCCTTAGCTATTTTTAAAGCAATTCTCAAAAAACAGCTCATTGATTTTTATTCTGCAACTGATTAATTGTCTTATGATTTCTGTAACTTATACTTATTCATTATATATTTAACTGTTTTTTTCTCTGTATTTTTTTTTTTTCAATCTATTAATTGTAATTTTGGTCAGCACCCTTATTTTCCCCGTGTGCTCGTAATTTATCATAGTATGTTTATGCCTTAATTTTATCAAATTAAGTTTCATACTCATGTTGTTAATGTGTAATTTATGCGTGTGTTGCTTATCTTCGAGTCTCGAGTCTCGAGTCAAAATTCGAGTTTCGAGTCACGAATTTCGAGTTTCGAGTCAAAAATTCGAGTTTCGAGTCACGAATTTCGAGTTTCGAGTCAAAATTTTCGAGTTTCGAGTCACGAATTTC
>JAMKCH010004289.1:0-139001 GCA_023653785.1 Ophioderma brevispina
ACACCTGTGAAAGGCCACAGCTTCCCGATGTTGACATCCGGTCTACACCCCGATATGAAAAGCGGAGGAGAAATGTCGGGGGATGATTTCGGAGTTTTGCACATCGTGTGGGCACAACTTAAGATTGGAGTAAAATAATTGGATTTAATTTCACCTCTGGAGTTTCAAACACTTAAAGTTTTGTGATCATGTGAACATGGCTTATATCACATCCAGGCAATTGAAAATACTTCTTGACCTTGGTATGCATCTTATACTGGGTGATTTAAAGGCAAGAAATTTCTCTGATTATTCATTAGTACATGTCTTAACCTTGTTTTACTTTAAGACAGACTTGAGATTTCAATTTTTTGTGCATTAGAATTAAGCTGCTATACTGCTCATTTCTTAAGTTTGAGTAAAATGTAGTAAACAAATATTTATGATTGTGTAGTATAACCGTACTTATGGTTAATATTTTTTTTTGGGGGGGGGGCTAATGGAGAATGGTCTGATGGGGAACACAAATTTTATTTAGTTATGTATTTATTTATGCTTCTTTAACCTGGGTACAATAAATAAATGTAAAATACATTGTTCTTCCATGATGCCCAGGCAGCACAAGCCATCATAAAAACAACAATAACAATATATACATCAAACAAATTACAGTTAAACACTGTAAAAAGCACCAGTGCTAAACACAAAAAATTGTATGAGAGTATGATGTAAAAAGGCTTCATCAGGGAGGGATGGATTTTGACAAATAATTTCAGTATAAACTGTGTGTAAAATATAAGTTTGCTAAATATATACATTTGATGGTATTCATGTCTTTTTTCAGCCTCTGTTAGAAATTGAGCAGGTGGGGACAAGCTCTGGCAAAAATGGTGACAAATGTTAAGTGGAGGCACAGACCAGATATTAGCCTGGCCAGGTGGGCCCACAGTGTCCCCCACCCCAACAAAAATACCCAGACTATACTGTGGCAAGATCCTGTGCTAAGATACTGTGCATAAAAATGTGGATCTGGAATTTAAATACAAATCTGTGAATTTCTATATTAAGGGGGATGGCCCGATTTAAGGATATGAAGTTTTCATCTTGATAGATTGGCCTTCACTCCAAAATCCCATCTGTAAAGTTTCGCGCCGATATTTCAATCCGTTTTGATGTGAGAGCTAAAAACGTGATTTTGTAAGCCCCATAAATTGGGGCACATTTTCGCTCATAACTTAAAAACCAAATATCCTTTGGCTCTAAGATTTCACAGGATAAATGAGAAAAATAGTAGCTTTCTCCTGATACCAAAATGTTGACCACTTCCGGTAAAATCCGGGGCTTCTGGGGACGAGGCTATTAGCGATCGGGCCATGGACCTTTAAGTATATTGATTTTAGCTTAGCTATTTCATACAGTAATTCGTACTATATTGTTTCCAGTAGATGCCCAGATCTTCCTTGAAGACATCCAATTGTTATTGGGTTCTTAGTGGAAAAGGGGGTACGGGAATGTGTGGCCGAGAAGGGTTGCATTCTCAGCGATTGTTTTGGCATATTGATCGGTCCCCTCTTCTTGCAAATTGGTATATGAAAGGGTTGTATTTCTGTTGCAAGTGATTTTCCAATGGTCAATCAGGTATGAAGAATGCATGCAAACCATGAGTGTGAAAAAATAGTGCTGCGAGAATGGCTCAAATACATTTTAACAGTTTTCTCTCAACTTCTGGGATTTTGCCCAAAAAACCTCCACCAAAGCAGGTACAGTCCAACCTCGTTTATCCGGCCACCATTTATCCGGATCCTTCTATTATCCGGCCGGCGACTGGCGGCCGGTTGGGCCTGCATGGTGTATTTTGTCTATTTTTTTTCATTCTTTTTTCATTAACCACCTATTTTTTTTCCATGGAACTTGCATACTAGCCTATATAAATGACTTACCATGGAAATATGGGCTTCCCACATACTTTTATCGGGTTCGTTTTCTGGGGAAGATCTCACTACAACGAGGTCAATCGAAATAAATCCCTCAAAAATCATAGAAACACGGGCCCGATGGCACATAGTTCTACGCGGTCAATTTAACCGTACATATTTCATACACAAACACTGATTGTGCCGGCAATCGAAGCACACTATAAATCGACCGATATGAGCATCAATAAAATAAAAAAACGGATAATGAAAAAAGCAAATAATTACACGTACAGACTCTTTTTCAAACCAAACAAATTTTTAATTAAAATTCTACGTGCGACTCATATCTAGAAACCCCTTTCCAAACCCGGAAGTCATTTAGCACAAACTTGATTGGCCATTCTCACCTTCCAAATTTTGCACATCGTTGCCGCTTTCGTAACACGAGCTCGTATAATGGAATTTGTTTTTTAACAGGGATTTAGATTCTTGTTTGGTGATTTAAAATCTGTTCTCTTGTGGCTGGAACTGTTACGATGCCGTGTAAATGTCCGTCGGTTTCGGCGTACCCGTGGCCGCCAGTAAATAGGCAACGATCGGCCATTCAGACCAGGTCAGGAACTTTGACAGACGATCAATCCTAGGCCCAAATATCGAATTAGATATAGCAGTAATTGAAATAAACATGCAAAAACAAAGTGGTATAATTTCTGTTTTATTTCTCACCATTTCCATTTCATATCATTCATAACACTCACAATTTGTTACAGTTTGTCATAGCAATGTACAAATACATTGTCACATACTTAATCCCTAATGAACTTCACTCTCTAGCCTGTGTTTGAGCATAAATCGCATATCCCGCCAAATCGCATATCCGGATGAGCGCCGGTCCCGACGTGTCCGGATAAACGAGGTTGGACTGTATAAGGGATGGGTAGAAAGTGTCATTTTTTGGTATTATATTTTCGAGGTAGTGGTTCAAACACCCGGCCGCACATCCCTATCCAAACCAAAGGTGAGAACCCCCGGGTCCAAATCCTCTTAGAATATACAATAAATCACCGGAAAATCAAATGTTTTGGCGCGTGTAAAATGTTCAACTGTTGGCGCTGTTAGATTGTCAAATTTATTGACAGCAAATGACACCGCTCCCGCCAGGGGGATTTAGCGGTTCGAGAACCACGACGTGTATTTTTTTATATTATAATGATTGAAATACACTGAAATATTTTTTTTTAAAAACCTTCCAGGAACCCCTACCCACCCCATGCTATTGCATAATTAAACTCACATTGATCCACAAGGCCTAATAATTTAACAACAAACAAATTTCCATTACCAAAGATACTAGGTATTCATGATGTTGCCAGACACTACTTGAGAAGGCTTGAATGTCTTCAATTTCTAATTTTTCTTCAAGGTTACATGTACTTAACTGTAACTGTTGCCATTTATACTTGATGTCATTTGATAAACTTTCCTTACTGGATGAGAAAACAGATGACATTTCTAGAGAACATTTCCCTATTCAACACAAGATGCATTGTCAGGTAGCTGCAATCTTCTGTGGATGGTTATTGACAAAGATCTTTTGGACCCTGGGGAGAACCAGGATTAAAAAAATTGTAGTCCAGAGGGAGGCTGAAACTCTTGACACTATGAGTTACAATATGCTCATCTACCAAGGACACAGTTCAGTGGGTTGTACTTATACATACATTGACATCAACTAACCTTGCATGATCTGGGTATCATTTATCATACCCAAAAACAAAGGGGTGTATTTTCTAACTACATTGGTGAATGAAAGCTACTGAACTGTGCGAAGGGAATTGAGATTTTACTAGCTCATAGTGTGAGTTTCAAAACTCTGGAGTGTCGATAAGGGTTTTTGACCATGTGGACGCACTCGGAGTTTTAAACTCCGGAGTGTTATCAAGGGTCTAGCAGGGTTTTATCCCCCTAAAAAACTTGGGGGTAAAACTCTGATAACACTCTGGGGTGTTTTGGAATGTCATGCCATGTGGACAGCTTCAGGGGATAGTGAGCGGAGGAGACCTCGCAAGGTTGTCTTTGTTGACAAATTCCTGTGTTTGAATACACCTGTGAAAGGCCACAGCTTCCCGATGTTGACATCCGGTCTACACCCCGATATGAAAAGCGGAGGAGAAATGTCGGGGGATGATTTCGGAGTTTTGCACATCGTGTGGGCACAACTTAAGATTGGAGTAAAATAATTGGATTTAATTTCACCTCTGGAGTTTCAAACACTTAAAGTTTTGTGATCATGTGAACATGGCTTATATCACATCCAGGCAATTGAAAATACTTCTTGACCTTGGTATGCATCTTATACTGGGTGATTTAAAGGCAAGAAATTTCTCTGATTATTCATTAGTACATGTCTTAACCTTGTTTTACTTTAAGACAGACTTGAGATTTCAATTTTTTGTGCATTAGAATTAAGCTGCTATACTGCTCATTTCTTAAGTTTGAGTAAAATGTAGTAAACAAATATTTATGATTGTGTAGTATAACCGTACTTATGGTTAATATTTTTTTTTGGGGGGGGGGGCTAATGGAGAATGGTCTGATGGGGAACACAAATTTATTTAGTTATGTATTTATTTATGCTTCTTTAACCTGGGTACAATAAATAAATGTAAAATACATTGTTCTTCCATGATGCCCAGGCAGCACAAGCCATCATAAAAACAACAATAACAATATATACATCAAACAAATTACAGTTAAACACTGTAAAAAGCACCAGTGCTAAACACAAAAAATTGTATGAGAGTATGATGTAAAAAGGCTTCATCAGGGAGGGATGGATTTTGACAAATAATTTCAGTATAAACTGTGTGTAAAATATAAGTTTGCTAAATATATACATTTGATGGTATTCATGTCTTTTTTCAGCCTCTGTTAGAAATTGAGCAGGTGGGGACAAGCTCTGGCAAAAATGGTGACAAATGTTAAGTGGAGGCACAGACCAGATATTAGCCTGGCCAGGTGGGCCCACAGTGTCCCCCACCCCAACAAAAATACCCAGACTATACTGTGGCAAGATCCTGTGCTAAGATACTGTGCATAAAAATGTGGATCTGGAATTTAAATACAAATCTGTGAATTTCTATATTAAAGGGGGATGGCCCGATTTAAGGATATGAAGTTTTCATCTTGATAGATTGGCCTTCACTCCAAAATCCCATCTGTAAAGTTTCGCGCCGATATTTCAATCCGTTTTGATGTGAGAGCTAAAAACGTGATTTTGTAAGCCCCATAAATTGGGGCACATTTTCGCTCATAACTTAAAAACCAAATATCCTTTGGCTCTAAGATTTCACAGGATAAATGAGAAAAATAGTAGCTTTCTCCTGATACCAAAATGTTGACCACTTCCGGTAAAATCCGGGGCTTCTGGGGACGAGGCTATTAGCGATCGGGCCATGGACCTTTAAGTATATTGATTTTAGCTTAGCTATTTCATACAGTAATTCGTACTATATTGTTTCCAGTAGATGCCCAGATCTTCCTTGAAGACATCCAATTGTTATTGGGTTCTTAGTGGAAAAGGGGGTACGGGAATGTGTGGCCGAGAAGGGTTGCATTCTCAGCGATTGTTTTGGCATATTGATCGGTCCCCTCTTCTTGCAAATTGGTATATGAAAGGGTTGTATTTCTGTTGCAAGTGATTTTCCAATGGTCAATCAGGTATGAAGAATGCATGCAAACCATGAGTGTGAAAAATAGTGCTGCGAGAATGGCTCAAAATACATTTTAACAGTTTTCTCTCAACTTCTGGGATTTTGCCCAAAAAACCTCCACCAAAGCAGGTACAGTCCAACCTCGTTTATCCGGCCACCATTTATCCGGATCCTTCTATTATCCGGCCGGCGACTGGCGGCCGGTTGGGCCTGCATGGTGTATTTTGTCTATTTTTTTTCATTCTTTTTTCATTAACCACCTATTTTTTTTCCATGGAACTTGCATACTAGCCTATATAAATGACTTACCATGGAAATATGGGCTTCCCACATACTTTTATCGGGTTCGTTTTCTGGGGAAGATCTCACTACAACGAGGTCAATCGAAATAAATCCCTCAAAAATCATAGAAACACGGGCCCGATGGCACATAGTTCTACGCGGTCAATTTAACCGTACATATTTCATACACAAACACTGATTGTGCCGGCAATCGAAGCACACTATAAATCGACCGATATGAGCATCAATAAAATAAAAAAACGGATAATGAAAAAAGCAAATAAATTACACGTACAGACTCTTTTTCAAACCAAACAAATTTTTAATTAAAATTCTACGTGCGACTCATATCTAGAAACCCCTTTCCAAACCCGGAAGTCATTTAGCACAAACTTGATTGGCCATTCTCACCTTCCAAATTTTGCACATCGTTGCCGCTTTCGTAACACGAGCTCGTATAATGGAATTTGTTTTTTAACAGGGATTTAGATTCTTGTTTGGTGATTTAAAATCTGTTCTCTTGTGGCTGGAACTGTTACGATGCCGTGTAAATGTCCGTCGGTTTCGGCGTACCCGTGGCCGCCAGTAAATAGGCAACGATCGGCCATTCAGACCAGGTCAGGAACTTTGACAGACGATCAATCCTAGGCCCAAATATCGAATTAGATATAGCAGTAATTGAAATAAACATGCAAAAACAAAGTGGTATAATTTCTGTTTTATTTCTCACCATTTCCATTTCATATCATTCATAACACTCACAATTTGTTACAGTTTGTCATAGCAATGTACAAATACATTGTCACATACTTAATCCCTAATGAACTTCACTCTCTAGCCTGTGTTTGAGCATAAATCGCATATCCCGCCAAATCGCATATCCGGATGAGCGCCGGTCCCGACGTGTCCGGATAAACGAGGTTGGACTGTATAAGGGATGGGTAGAAAGTGTCATTTTTGGTATTATATTTTCGAGGTAGTGGTTCAAACACCCGGCCGCACATCCCTATCCAAACCAAAGGTGAGAACCCCCGGGTCCAAATCCTCTTAGAATATACAATAAATCACCGGAAAATCAAATGTTTTGGCGCGTGTAAAATGTTCAACTGTTGGCGCTGTTAGATTGTCAAATTTATTGACAGCAAATGACACCAAAGGCAACCACCGCAAAATGTACTATAAACTTAAAATTACAAAAAATGGTTTGTCACCCAATCCTCTCACTCTCAAAATAGCAACACAAACAACTTAAGCCTTTCCTGAAGATGGTGGAGATAACAGATATAGTACAGATTTTGAATCAAAAGAGGCAAGTGTAGTGATGTGTGGGATCTGGTATCTATTTGCGATATAACCGTGCAGCCAATTTTCTAATCAATATGCCAAAATTGCTGAAAATGATGCCTTCTCGGCCGCACATCCCCATACCCCCTTTTCCACTAAGAACCCCCCTCCCCAGGTATAAGAACTACAAGGAAAACTGTTGACATTTTCATGCAATTTTCTTCATAAATCTGGACAATTGCACTCGACAAGATTTGATGCTGGGAAGGAAAATGATCGCCGTATTAGAGAGAGAGAAGAAACTGGTGGAACAAGTCCAAAACAAAGATTGTATTTGATGTGCTCAAAAAATTGGGATTACCAAATTGAAATTATCCTTCTGCTGTCTTATAGGCAACTTTTTCACTTCTACAATAAACTTTTTAAACATTTTTACTGGGAAATATCTATGACATCACTGAGTAGACCTTAAATACATTCCACACCCATTTATGATTTTATTGTATCAGGTCAGTAGGAGCCATTAACTTCCTTTCAACCACTCACCATATCCCCTTGTACAGGAGCGTACCGTTTTTGATTCGTTATCAACCCACATTTGATATGTAAATTAGCATGTTACGCCCGGCGCAGTGTACACGGAAGTGTGTTTACGCAGTACGCTTAAGTCGACGCACTGTTCATCACGTTTAGAACTCTGAGTATGTGCAAAGGGCACCAGATGCAAACTGCAAAGCAACAAGCATGTCAAAACTACCGTTTTGCTTTAGATTTTGCTAAAATATATTTACGAGGAAAGATTTCTGACGAACTGGGAACATTGTAGTATTGTAGTGAGAATAATTATGTTCTTCTATATTAATAAGTTTTCGCAAGGATTTTTGTTGTTGAAAGGGATTCAAACATGTTATAGAGTGGTTCATCACAAATCAACAACTCTGCATCCGATACGTCTGGGTATTTTTATCCCGCGAGGAAAGTTTTAGCCGCCTGAACAAATACACGGACGCATGGATGCATCATTGTTGATTTGTGATGAACCATTCTCTAACATTTTTGAATCCCTAAGTGAACTATTTTAAGGTTGGTTAAAACCATGCTATATGAGCCAAGTAGAAACAGCTAGTAACAGCCCTATCTTGGACAAATCTTCTTCTTTGCGTATCCACAAGTCTTTGGTAATAATGGCTTGTGGTAGTGTCAGGATTAATTCAGCTGAATAAGCTTAATTGGGCCATGTATCCATGATACGGATGCTCCTAACATGGCCAACTTTGAGGCTGGGGGCGAAGTTGGGGTTTCTCCCTACTTGTATTTGAAACTGGCTGTGATGTACAGGTATAGTTGTTACTCTCTCTACTTGGGACCGATGGCTTAATATCCCCTCTGAAAGACGGGATGCTTGAAGTACTTGCTGATATATTTTTAGATGTAAACAAATGTGATTGGCCAAATTACAGTCCTTTGATTTTCTGTTGTAGATAGTTTGTGTTACCTTACTTACACATCATGAGTTGTTTTGACATTTATGGAATCACACCACTAAATAAACTAGGTGTAGCAGACGACGTCAGAGCCAAGACAGTGTTGGCGTCCGGAATATGGCCCTTGCCTAAATGAAGAGTCAGAAAATGTTGATGAGTTGTCTTTAAATGAAATTTGAAATTAATCATAATGCGTGGACTAGTAACAAACCATTTGGGTGGTAAATATTTTGTCTGTGCCATTTTTGTATAATTTCTGAGGGTTTGGGGAAACTGTACAATTTTAGTTTCTAGTAACACTCAACTAGGCGTGAACGTTTTGAAAACATGCAAATCTTTCGATGCTCTGTAGCTAAAAAAATCGGCCTTCATCATGTGACTTTTTCATTTTTGTTGAAGAGGTATGGTGCTAATCTTCTAAAAAAAAAAAATCAGTTTTGAATACCAGCCTGAGTTCATTTTTGTGTCGCCTGAACGAATGTTCATGGAGGCACATACTAGTCCAAATTTCTGTGTGTCCGTATGTCCGTATGCCCGTCCGTATGACTCGGTTTTACCCTTTTTTAAAATGCTCTGTAGGCTAAACGCTATGCCCGATTTACTTCAAACTTAACTTAATAGGATGATAGAGTGAGGTGCCGCAATATTATGTGTTGCTTTTGGCTGCATTATTTGCATAATCATGAATTTTAATTAGCTTATTTGCATATTTTTCTGACATTTCGGTTAACCTTTTTTGAAATGCTCTGCTGGCTAAACGCTAAGCCCGATTTACTTCATACTTGATAGGGTGATAGACTGAGGTGCCACAACATTATGTGTAGCTTTTGGCTTCATTATTTTGCATATGTCTGATTTTAAGTAGCTATTTGGCATATGTTCAAACATTTTGGTTAGCCTTATTAGAATGGCTCTACTGCGGCCTAGATATGCTATACCACGTTTACTTCGAAACTTGGTAGACTGTAGAGTGAGGTGTTGTCGTCTGGCTGCATGATTTGCTATATGCATGATTTAATTAGCTTTTTTGCATAATCTATATACTAAAAAACACTGTTCGTGGGGTTTTTTTATTTGTTTTGTGGGTTTGTTTGTCCAGCTATGACCTGTCGCCGTCCTGTTAACAACGGATACGAATTTCGTTATGGTGGTTGTGGTCCCGTTTTCGAGGGGTCATTTTGGGGTCAAAGGTCATCCAGGGGTCGTTATTGGGTAACTTGGCCGTGCTTTGACTTATGGATATGAGTTTTGGTTTGGTGGTAGAGTTTCGCCGTACGAGTTTGTGGTCACGTTTTTGAGGGGTCATTTTGGGGTCAAAGGTCATCCAGGGGTTGTTAACGGGTAACTTGGCTGTGCTTTGACGTATGGATATGAGTTTTGGTATGGTGGTCGAGTACCACTTTTGTGGTCACATTTTCAAGAGGTCATTTTGGGTTCAAAGGTCATCCAGGGGTCGTTATTGGGTAACTTGGCCGTGCTTTGATACATGGATATGAGCTTTGATATGGTGTTAGTTTCGCCGTACCACTTTTGTGGTCACGCATTCGAGGGGTCATTTAGGGGGTCAACGGTCATGTAGGGGTCATTATTGGGTAACTTAGCTATGCTTTCATACCGACGCTTTGATCTATGGACATGAAGCGCCCGGGGCACTAATTAGGTCGAATACAGTACCTTGATTACTGAAAACATTCCAGTATACTCATCTAGCGGGTATACTCATCTAGCGGGGGCCTGCGCGCAGTGTGGGCTCCCCGCTAGTTTTTCATACAATTCTGTTAACTTTTCAAAAATGCTCTGCTGGCTAACACTATGCCTGATTTTACTTCAAACTTGGTCATTTTGTATTTTACTTCACTCCAGTGCATTTGTTCTCTTTCTGATCATCATTGCCAAACTTCATCATAAAAGCAAGTGATCGTGCAACCAGGCGACACTTGTTGTTCGAGAACCGCCTTGTTTAACTTTTTTTAAATTTTTTTAATGTAACATTCAAAGAAGATTGCAATTACTTTTTATTATAGATTACCAAAGAAGGGTGTTACATATTATGGAGTTGACTTTTTTCTTTGCAGGCTTGCAATCAACTCAATATACCAAGCAACCACAAAATCACATCATCAGGAACAAAGAAGCAGAGAAAAACACCCCCTGTAGCATGTCTTAAGGTAAAGAATGGCAGTAAGGAGGAAACTAAAAAGAGCAAGCCAGCCAAGAAGAATCTACCGTCACCACGCAAGATACGAACAGGAGATAATATACCATGTAAAGGTGTGTTAATTAAAAGTATTGTACGATTATTGTTCGGTCTTGAGATGCTGTCCTAATCAGGAAATTATTGATAACTAAAATTAAAAACAGCAACATATTTGAAAATGCAGACATGTTAGGGAATGCTAAGTGTCACTCTTGCTGCTGGTCTCCTGGTCTGCTGACCAATTAAACTAGTCAATTATTATATGATCAGAATATCTATTTGTACAAATGTTATCCAGTTCATTTCTTTAACAAATTCCAGCCTCTAATTCTATAACTCATTTAAATGCAAATTATCATCTGTAGTAAAGTTGATTATGGGTACCAAACAGGTGCTTCTTTATAATACCCTAATCCTGAAGAGGTAAAAATGAAGACTGTGGGTCTAGTGCAGATAATAGTGAAATTACCGTACTGACCCGCGTATAGGCCTGTGCATGAGGGAAAAATCCACCCCTAAGTTTTGGGAAAATTTAATTCTAAATATCCATTTACTATCCCATGATAAAAAATTGGCCTACATCGACTGTAAGATTCGGCAACCTATTTTCTTCAAACAACAAACCTTTTAGCCTTGAATTCAAATGATATGCATTTTCCAATACCAAATTCCATTTTTTTTAATTTTTTTAATTCCATCTCAATGTTTTCTAATGATGTCTGAAACCTAAACTTAGTGACAACATACTGTTTAAGAGTAGAACACGGCAAAGTTGTCCAGATCAGCCGAAGACACTGTTTCGGTTTCAACTTCTCAAGGCTTTCTACTCCACTCAGACAAATTATTCTACAGATTGGTTCATCACCTTTTTTTCCACATTTCCAGTATAAAAAAAATAACAACCACAGTTTCCGTCAGTTTTTGAACAAGGGTCAAAGGCGTCTTAGCCGCCATGATGGCAGTGTAAATTTCTTCATTTTTTTCACTTGTTTTTCCATCATATGTTTTCAAAATACACGTCTTCAAATTGCTTAAAATTCACATTATTTCAAGAGATTCATGTAAGATTTTTACATACTCTGAATTCAAAATATTTATGTCGGGAGGTCATAGAGGTCGCCAAATCAGTGCCTGTCACCGTAATCAAATGCCAAATTGGTTCAATCTCGTGACTATTTTTTCTTCTTGCTAAAAATACCTGAAGTTACATTCTAGCATCAATACATGGCCTAGTTATATCAAACAAGATGAAATCCATTTCATAATGAGGTTAACACTATACATACTATTGGAAAACTGCTTTTGTGTCGTCTGCAAAAATTGCAGAAGGCACATGGTATTACTCTGGTCTCGGTCCTGTGTGGTCCTGTGTGGTGGCGTTAAGTAGGAAAATGGTCTTTTGTGTTAGCTAAGAATTTGATTCTATATCATTTAATTCTGACAAAGTGGTAATGTTTCCTTTTCCAGATCGTGAATTTGATCCTAATAAACATTGTGGGGTATGGATTAGAAGAAATCCAGAGACAATGTACAAGATCACTCACTTGCAAAGTAAGTTATAGACTGCGGGGCTGTGCAATCTTACTACATCAACAAAGAATTCTTGATTGGCCACAAAATTGGCCACAATAACACTTGACCCAAGCTTCAAGATGAAATTACAACAGCTTCTGAACTAAACATAAAACAGCTTATCAAGTTTTACAGCTCCAATTAATATCTTTAATAAATTAGGACCCTGTTGATAAGGTTGAAAACATGGTGGTTTTGGCATAGTGATGGAAGCTAATCCATCATCGAAGTTTTTGATAATTTTCTTTAAGACTTGGTGTTTTCATAAATAATTGCAATAAAAAATAACTGATTAACACCTGGCTTTATAAAATGAAATGTGAAATAAAAGACTGATATTGTTATTATAGGATATATACTGAAATATTGATTTAAGTGCTGAATCTTGACCATGGTGTCAACATCAATCTGTACATGCAACACATCAACACCTTTGAGGGGACATTCCTCCATGTGACCATGGACCTATAGAGGAAAGGGACAACAACGCGAAAACCACCAACTAATTCGATTAGCCCATTCATCCCGACAAAAGCTGGGCACTCGATGTGGGATTCAATGTCATACACCGAAGCCGTCTGTGATCTATATCTCTTTGTGCCGCGGTTGACCAGTGACTATGGGAAAACTGTCCATAAAACTTGAAATTTGACCGGATGTTGGACCCCTGCCTGTAGGGGTTTTTGGAAAGGGCATAGTCCATTCCAATTTCCATATTTTTTGTGGGGGGTTTTTGTTTTTTTTGGGCAAGTTGTTGTCACCAAGTAGAGGAGAATTTTGTTCAAAATACCGAACACCCCATCAAAATCCGTCCCATTCCTTTGTGGAGTACGAATGTAGAAAATAAGATTGCATTTTGGGTGATTTTTGTGACATGTAATGTAAAAATACTTGTGAAAATAATATGAAAATGTTCGATCAATTTGACTCTGAGAAACGGGTTATGAAGTTCAATGTCCCTTGAACAAAGTATAACTTCTGAACTGGTGCCCAAGCGCGCCTATACGTGTAATTCTACCTCGAAAACACACCACAATTGTAATATTTTAACTTCCGGTTATGTTGAATTTGTTTACCGCGTGGCTGTGTGATAGCCGATACCATGTCGAACTGACTCCAATTGTCAAGTTATCTGAAATATGAATGTGATAAGTCTTCCGAAGAGGGGGGAAGGGGTGCCGATCTCCTATTCTATTCGCCCAACTAAAACCCGGTGTCAAATGAGTCAATGTAATTACCAATTGACCATTTATGCTCCTTTCATGCCCCCCCCCCCAATAAAAAACACTACTGGGGTAAGGGAAAGTTAAAGGGTGAGCCAAAGTATGGAAGGGTGTGGCACCACATCACCCCGCCCCCACCCTTCAGGAGGGAAATTACCCCAACACGCCTAGTACGACACAGTAATATCACAGACCATTGATTTTAGTTCAAATAGATAGCAGGTCCTCCTTTCCTTTGATACCAAAATGAGTACCAACATACTAAAATGTCATAAGGAGTCATAATGTCTCTAATGATGGAAAATGTTTAAGTGTTACAATATTATTTTTGAGCCAGTCAAATTGCAAAACATCAATGTTTCTTCCTATAGCAGTATTTTTAAACTTTATTACCTTATGACGTCATAGTGGAGTCATCATGGTTAACTTGGTTTATTACATATTTTATCAATGGACAGAGTAAAGTTAAATAAAACTCTAAGCTATACTGTCGGTACAAATTAATAGGAATTGGATGTTCAATAAAGAAAATTCAAGCGAAGGCCAGGCAGGCCCTCCTGCTGAGGGGTGATTATGACATTATCTTAGCCGGTAAATGGGGAGTTAATAACAAAAGGCGGCAATGTGAAAGGTTTTGAAAATGTGTGTGGTTGGTTCCTTCCATCTATTAGCGTCCATGATTGTGACAGATGTTCAGAAATTATTGGTATTGCATGCGACAGCTGCTGACAATACAAAAAGTAAAAGCAAATTCGGCGTCATCAATATGCAATTACAAAAGATGGGTGGAAGGGATTTTAGTGTTCCATACTGAACTTATAACTTTGTCATTGAATTTCACTGATTTTGTCAAGGGTCACAAGATAATAAATTTGTTTACTGGTAAGTGAATTAAATAATGGAATCGTCTATGTATGTGTACTGACTCTTCAAGGTTTGCACCTTTGTCATTGTGATATTTCTCATAAACCCTTTTGATTATTTGGTTCAACATTTGCCACTATCTAATATGACACATTATTGATTAAACTTGACTTGAAGAATCATTGACTAATGTGTTTCCTTAAATGGTGCACTAGAAAGCTTTTCGTAATTCAAAATTTATGCAGTCTTGATACAAATACAGTACAAACTTCTTTTTGTATAACAAGGGGAATTCATTTTTTTTTTTTTCAGCAAACCGGCAAAAAGTAAAAGGTCCTTTGATGTTATAAGTAGGACTTTTTACCTTATCTCAAATTTAAAACTACAACTAAAAAATTGTGCTAAGCTTATGCTTGTGGGCACCCTGTCACATGCTCTCAATTAATTTGAGAAAAGAGTCTTATGCCAGTAATGCACAAAAGTCTTTGAAACTGGAATGGATGATTGTTATTAACTAAAAGGCTCTTGGCTACCCCATTAGCAAAGAAATCTAGTTCATTTTAAATTTCCCTACCAAATGAACCACAATAATAATTAAATAGGCACTTATGAACTCTTTATGAGAGACAACAAAAACTTTCAAGCATAGAAAAATCTCGGTTTTTGTGGCCCACAGCAATAGGTATGTTGCAAATAGAACATATTTCTACAACTTGCGGGACAAGTAAGTGGATTGCCGGATGTGGGCATTATGTGTGCAGGATAATTTTGTAAACTATTTTAAAAAAAAATTTCTGGACTTAGAAATGCTTGAGTGCAATGTGTTAGTATATAGTTAGTATATAATTCTTAAGTCGCTGGTTCGGAGCTGATTGGTAAAATGGCTACATCAGATGTGCAAATTTGTTGTGCTTATGAAATGCCGTCATGGGCATTCTTCTGTGTGAAATAAAGTGATTGTGACCATGAGGGACTTCTGGGAAGAATTACAGTATGTAAATGAACAAATTAATATGCTAGGTTACACACACAAAATAAATTGCCATTGGTTTAGTACAAAATTATCATTAACGAAGCGATCAGTCACCAAATATGCATTTTACCTTAAGCGCTAAGAATCTCTGCATCCCATTCGGCCAGAAAATACATAGGTGACCGTTTTGATATGAGCTACTGAAAGCGTGAAGACAATAAGTTTTTATCTCCTTTGAAAATTGCCTTCTAGTCAGGAAATGTTCCTGTAGGATCACACCACTAAAAAACTCCCCATAGAATTGTGTACAAATGACCTCTCACCAACCTCGATTCTCGGCTATAAAGCGGGACTGGTTACTTCAAAATGAATTTTTTGTGGAAGATGTAGCCACCATACCTCTCAACAAAAATGAAAAAGTATATGATGAAGGATGATTTTTTAGCTACAGAGCATTCAAAAGATTTGCAAGTTTCAAACGTTCACGCCTAGTTGAGTGTTACTAGAAATAAAATTGGACAGTTTACCCAAACCCTCAGATTATAACACAATAAAAGGAACAGACAAAATCCTTTACCACTTAAACGGTTTGTTACTAGTCCACACATTCTGATTAATTTCAAATTTCATTTAAGACACAACTCATCAACATTTGTGACTCTTCATTTAGGAAGGGCCAATATTCCGGACGCCAACACTGTTCGGCACTGCAGTCATCTGCTACACCTAGTTTAGTAGTGGTGTGATTCCTGAATATAGGGGTCGGTGTAAAAATTAGTTGCTTTAATTACTCAGTAGAAAGATTAGTTTTATCTTGATATAATGCTGATTTGTATCTTAAAAATAATTTATAACAAAAACTATGAGCAGGAAGTTCAGTGTTTAACACTTTTTTTTAAATTTAACAATATGACCTCCACATCTGATGTTAGAACATAATTACTCAAATGCATGTGCCGTATACTTTGCCTTGCTTGTACAAGAGAATACAGGGAAGAGAAAGCACCAACAAGATGAACCAAAATTCAGGAACCGCATGACAATTTTTACAATAAAATATTTATGATTCGATTATTTCCCATTTCAACATGATGAATGCAATTTAAACTTTGCAGTAGCTGTTTTTCATATAACGGTTTCAAATTGTCATGATCTTTGTGAGACAAAGTTTGTTCCCTACTGGGGACCTTAACTAGCATCCTTTCAAATGGTGAGAAGTTGCCCCTATGCACACAAGCTACACCACTAATAAATGGCTTTGTGACTGTGCCATATACTTCTTACCGTGTGCACAAAACAGGTGAGACGTGCTGATTTGAGAAAATTGCCTCATTGATGAATTTCCCACATAATTTTGGTAATCCCATTCTGTTATTCTACTTGACTAATGGTTGGTAATAATGAAATGAGATAAAAGTCAAAAATAGATGATAAAAACTATAGAAAACTTAATAATTTTGTCCTTTTGTATAGCTTTACAATTTATGTTCTAGACGCATAAGGCAGCAATTGTAAGGCAAGCATTTACACAATACTGTGACCATGATCACTCAATTTCATAATCCATCATTGGTCGGTATGGATCAGATCAGAGTCCATATGATGTAGTCAGTGCAATTGATATGTATATTGTTTTTGCAGACACTGCTTCTTGGAATTCGAAGAAGGTTGAAGGCGCGGAAAACATTTGACCAACTCCTCAAGGACCACAAAGCTGCCAAAGAAGCCCTGCTTGCAGAGCGCCAGCCAATGGTTGAGCACAAGAGGCAGGACGAATGGCCGCAAAGGGAATACAGTGACAACGGGACTACCCTGACCACTTCCAACAACATCACTAGCCAACATCCAGCCAGCCAAGGCAAATACATGCTGGTGGCCCACGTTGATGAACACACACAGGCTCTCACAGAGTGATGCATCAAAAGCTGTGCAGAAGATTGTAAAGTTGCGATGTCATCAAGTCATTAAACATCAACATTGTCAACTCAGTGCTTCCAATTAAGTAAGTTTGTATGAACTTGGGATGTTGTTAGAGGTTTGCTAATTCAGGTCCAATTAGGACTGCTTCATTTCCCATATGCCCAATCTTGTGTCTTCATTTTTGAATGCTATTAAATTAAGCCAGTATTCCCACATTCATGGATTGTAGATTTTAACAAAATCAACCTAGTTGTAAGGGCTAAAGCAAGGGTTCCACTAAGTTTTAGCACTTAGTTTTGATGTCTATCACATTTCAAGCTACTTATGTCTTCACTTTCAAAGCTATTTATGTCTATCACATCTTCAAGCTATTTATGTTGGGACTTTATAATTGGAAAAGAAACACAAGTTTTACCAGCATATGCTAAAAATGACCAAATAACACTTCTTAAAGGGGATGACCCGATTTAAGTATTAAAGTTTTATCTTGATATAAAGTAACTTCACCCAAAACCCATCTTTAAAGTTTTGCGCCGATATTTTCGGCCATTTTGATGTGATTTTGTAATCACAAAAGAGTCTTTGTAAAATAATATTGGTCGACCAAAATGAGGCACATTTTACGATCGGACATCCAAACCAAACCTACTTTAGACCCAATATTCACAGCGGTAAATGAGAAACATAGTAGCTTTCTTCTGATACCCAAATTTTGACCACTTCTGGTTAAAATTTCAGGTCTGGAGAGTCTAGTAGTGATCAGACCATGGCCCTTTAAAAGAAACAAAAAATTAAAAAACTGAAAAAAATAAAAAATTGAATTTCAAAATTATCACGTGATTTTAGTTGTTTAATATTATTTTATATCAAAGAATGTAAAGACTTGACTAACAGGCGGCAGTAAAGGCCAAACTACTCGGTCTCGGTCATGGTTCCTCTTGCTATTTGCAGCAAAAGTTATACCACAAGACCTCAGGAACTGTGCTGTGAGGATACCAATGAAATTACACTAGTGTATAAAATCTTTAATTTATAACATTAAAAAGCAGTGTGATATTATTGAAAGCAGGTAATATACTTGATTTATATCCAAAAATGACAAAATTAATGATTTAAATATTCCTGTTTGAGAAGTTAAAGTCAACAGCACACATTTTGGTCAATGATTGCTCTTGATCAGTTATGCAAAGGGCAATTGTTTATTGTGCATTTGTAAACAAAAACATGCTAGTTGTATGGCAACCAGTTTGCACATGCAAAGTACAAACTCCACTCAGCTGCTTGCAGTACCAAGCAGTCTGTTTGCCGTGTTCAGATATTGCATCTCTCTTAGCAGCGTCAGATGATAACATAGTGTGGTAAAACCTATTTCATGTAAGTTACGAGAGCTCTACAAAGTTGTGGTATGTATTGGTAAGGTTGCTGATGTTCAACAGGTATAGATCTTTTATAAAGAAGTGCACATTGGAACAAGTTTGTGAATTGGAATGTGTAGCATTTGCCAATCCGAATGGCTCTTTATTTTTGACTTGGGGTGTAAATACAAAAAAAATAGTATTATGTTATTCCAGCTGGATGAAATTATTAAGAAATAAAGGTTGATATTTATGATATGGATAAGTACTAAGCCCAGTGCATTTGTCAGATATTATTGCATGTGACCGTATGGGTTCATGCAGGCAGTCTGAGAGCCAAAGGCTCAAGGGCTACCTGCATGGACCCATATAGTCAATTGTGGTAATCTTAAAGGCTGACTTGAGATTTCCCGAGGAGGCATCCTCAATTGTCAAAGAAATCATGTTTTTTGCTTATACATATTGCTTGTCCATATAGTAATCACTATGTGAAATAATTATGCTCAAATCGAACTCCTTCATATAGAAAATTACAACTTTGTTATAAAAATTCCGGATCCAGAATTGTTGTTATACACAGTATCCTATGGCACTGTTACACAAGACTGTACATAATTGTTTACTGCATGAAAACGAAAAAATCTGATTCATCTCTAACTTTGGAATTGAGCATTTTAGGTGACTATTTTTAGTTCTTGTTGACTATTTCTAATTACTACACAAAAAAATTATATTTTGAAATCTCTGAGTCAGCCTTTAACACATGCACTGCTTCAAGGTTCTTATCCATCATACCCTTAAAGCAAAAAATGATGATTTGTTAATAAATTATAAATTACATATTATTTGGAAGTCTGAATGAAACTTAACACCATATATTTAACAATTTGAATGACCGGCGCTAACACTCGTGCATTTTGACACAATAGAAATAAATCCTCTGCATCATAGACCCATTGACAAGAGCTTGATGTGTCTGGTAAGGACTAGAACTGATATAGTGATAATTAGCCCACAGATTTGGTCATAGTTGGGCATTGTGGTTGGACCACATATATTTCACTAGCAATTTCCACTTATGATGGCCATGGTGCTGTACATAGGTATTACACTGTAATCTAATTTCAGAAAACTGGTACGAAATGTGCCTAAATAAAGCCTATGCATGTAAGCAGTGTACAGTTCCTGTTGTGCATGGGGGCATATACAAAACTTATGCTGTTAAAGGCAGGTGACCTCATTGACCTCTTTTCTCCACTTTACTCCAGCAAAATTGAGATTTTGGTATCAGAAGAAAGTTAAAACTTTTCTAATTACCCCAGTGAAATTTAAGGCCCTGGAAATATTTTCTTTTGATGTTAAAAAACAAAAAGTCTCCAAATGTGGTTGACCACATTAATTAAAACACACTGGCCCGTATTCTCAACGATGTTTAACGCTAATCACTGGTTAAATCGCAATTTAAACGCTCGCTAAAATAAACGCAATTCTCAAAGCATGGTTAACTTTAAACGCTGTTTAAATTTTAGCCGAACATCGTTAAACACATCTAAAACGTTGTTAAACTTAGACTTGGTCCGGGGGTAGTTTAAGGCGTGTTTAACTTCACGTTTTCATCAAATGCCCGATATTTTCAGCTCTATGCGTTACTCGTGGTTAGACCAGTTACCTCCTTTATTTCTCTTATCTTTCTTTTCCGAGTCCTCAGTTGATTTTTTCTCGTCCATTTTTCCTTTGCTTCTATTTTCATGCTCATGTTTATCTGTTATAGTATTGAATGATAGCAAGTGCGACACAATGACATAAAACAGTTTTAAATAAGCCCGGGGTTTTGTCTCCATCATTCAACACATTCTAAAGCTCCTTGTGTAACGCGACATTCTTGAAATACCCGTGGGCTTCCTGCATTGCATTTACAACTACGGAAGGCATTGTCTGACATATAAATATTGTTCACGCACATACGTAATGATATAGGCGAAGATAAGTCACAGTTCGGTGGGTGATATTTACGGCGTTTAAATACAGTGGTTAGCTAAACGACTTGTTAAAATATTTAACCTGCGGTTTCTTAAACAGTGCGTTTAGCTAACCACAGTTTAGGCCTAACCATCGTTTATTTTAAACATCGTTTGAGAATACGGCCCACTGTCCTTAAGGGCAATTCACTAAACATTTTTGCTTCTCTATCCAAATGGCTGGACCGATCTAACTTAAAATTTGTAATCGGATGTTTTCAATAATATTGTTTCATGTGAAGGATAAAAAAAAAACATGTGGAAAATCAGACCAGGATCAGATCACCCACTATTAAGCACGACATTTAAAGTTAAAATGCCCAAAATATTATTTAATATAATATGAACAAAACCATTGCAATCTACAACTTCCATTAATTTTTTGATTTGAAAATAAAGTAAATCTTGACTCATTTTTTTGTATCATGAAACGATATTTTAGATAATGTAGACTAAATTCACATATGCAGATGACATTTTATCACTGCATTTCAGTTAACTCATCTAACCCAACAATGATTATTTTGCTTCAATATCATTCATGGCTAATTTAGGAGTTTATTGGTGAAAATATACCAAAGTTTTATTTGTGCATTTGTAGCATGAAAGGATATTTTAAACCAAATTCACTCATTTTTTTGGTCCCCCCGCCAACTTAAGTTGGCAAAGGGGGACTATAGAAATGCCCTGTGTCCGTGTGTGTGTGCGTGTGTCCCACGCAATATCTTTGGATCTAAGCAAGTGTGGGTGTCCATTTTCGCAACATAGATATATCTCAAGTAGGCGTTGGCTGGGATCTGAAATGTGTCATGGGTCAAAGGTCAAATATGATCAAAAATAGGGTCAAATTTGGTCAAAAATAGGGTTAAATTGCTATAAACCTTGTAAACACGATATCTTTTGATCTAAGCAAGTATGGGTGTCCATCTTCGCACCATAGATGTCACCCAAGTAGGCGGTGGATGAGTTCGGAGGTGGGGCATGTGGCATGGGTCAAAGGTCATATGGGGTCAAAAATGGGATTAGACTGCTATACCCCTTGTCAATTGTGGTAGGATGATGGAACTTGGTGGGTGTGGTCAACATTCAGTACCAAAATATTTGAAGGTCATTTCAAGGTCATGCAGGGTCATTCAAGGTCAAATGGGAATAAAATGCTATAACCCTTGTCAATTGTGGTAGGATGATGAAACTTGGTGGGTGTGTCACATTCAGTACAAAATATTTGAAGGTCACTTTAAGTCTGCCAGGGTCATTCAAGGTCAACTGAATAAAATGACTATAACCCTTGTTCAAGTGTGGGTAGGATGATGAAAAACTGGGGGGTGTGGTCAAAACATTCAAGCAAAAAATTTGAAGGTCATTTCAAGTCTTGGGGTCATTCAAGGTCAAATCAATACAAATGGTTGTATGGTCATGAAACCTGGTGGGCATAGTAAACATTAATTGCTGAAAATTTTGAAGGTCATTTCAAGGTCATGTGGGTCATCCAAGGTCAAATCACTAAATCATACATGGTTGTATGGTTATGAAACCTGGGGATGTAGTCACCTTTGGGTCATCTGTGGTCATCCAAGGTCAAATCAAATTCAAATCACAGTGAATGGTTGCATGGTTATGAAACTTTGTGGATGTGGTCAACATTTCTGAACTGAAAATTGTGAAGGTCATTTCAAGGTCATGTAGGGTCACCCAAGGTCAAATAATTACAGATAGTTGTATGGTCATGAACCTTGGTGGATGTATTCAACATTTTCCATGGTCATTTGATGTCATCCAAGGCATTGCAACTGCTATGGCAGGAGCCTCAGTGGTTTAAGAACCAGTTATTTCCTCCATCACAATCCCCCCTGTGATCTTAGTTATATTTCCCTCCATTTACTACCGCGATGGGCAGGGGACCTTTGTGGTTGGAGAACCGCCTTGTTGAAACCAAATATCCATGCAGATGACATTATTGTTTAAGTGATTTTGGCTCATTTATCCCATCTCTCTACCTGTAATACCATTCATAGCTGATTTAGGTATATATTAGTTAAAATATGTCATTGTGTATAGCATGTTAGGTTATTTTAGTTAATGTAATCTACATGGGCAACATTTTGGTTGCTTAAAGGTCCATGGCCCGATCGCTAATAGCCTCGTCCCCAGAAGCCCCAGATTTTACTGGAAGTGGTCAACATTTTGGTATCAGAAGAAAGCTACTATTTTTCTCATTTACCCTATGAAATCTTAGAGCCAAAGGATGTTTGGTTTGGAAGTTATGAGCGAAAATGTGTCCCATTTTGGTCGACCAATATTAATTCTACACAGTGCTCTATGGGGCTTAGAAAATCACGTTTTTAGCTCTCGTATCAAAACGGATTGAAATATCGACGCGAAACTTTACAGGTGGGGTTTTGGAGTGAAGGCCAATCTATCAAGATGAAACTTCATATCCTTAAATCGGGCCATCCCCCTTTAAGTGATTGCAGTTCATTTGAAGGTTTTGATGGTGAAATTGTAAGAAACTTTAAGGACCATGCAATTTGTGAGTCGAGCATATTTATTGTCAGTACCCCATGTATGACAATGTACTTGTTTATACCCAGTGTTTACTTTCATTATTAAGCCTAAAACATCTGTAGGTATAGAGTTTGAGGTCAAAGCTCATGAAAGGGTCAGTGTGTAGTCAGACTTCATCTCTGTTTTGCCCTTAATGTCCATCAGGATACGTGTGTGAAATGCTCAGTACCCCATATCTATTCAGATTGACATGACATTAGATGCAGCATTTCAACTTTCCAAATGAGACATATTTACTACCCAACCTTTAACCGTTTGTTTGGGGCTGCTGCCCCTTTTAAAATTAAATAAAGGTATAGTGATATATTGAAATTTCCAATTATGAAATGGCTGTAAAAGAAATTTGTTAAAATAAGTTTTTCTTTGCTATCTATTAGACGGCCGCCACCTCCTTGTACACCTCCAACTCCATCTGTGGCATCATCTGAGGACCTCACTTCTACCCCTGCTACACCCATCACACCAAAGCCAATGGAAGGTGTCGCTGGTCACAGAATAGGACAGCAGGGGGACAAGGAGCCAGTGGACAGGGGAGGAGGTAGTGTGGTACGCACTGCTGCTGAGAGGCTAGATAGTTCTGCTTGTGTTCAGTGCCATCCAAGACCTGCTGGTGTAAGTAGATTTGAAAACACATTAATTTGAAACACTGTTCAAGAACAGTCAATCTTGGTGCACACCAAATGGTTAAAATTAGTTTGGAATAAGTGACATTTAAACAAATTATTGTCCTTAATGGTAATTGGCCCTTTCCCGCTGTTGATGAATGAGGTGAAATTGGTGCGAGAGCTGTCGCCTGTGTTTGGGTATAGTGATCAATCTGCATCCTTGTCATTATTTTTGTGCTATATAGTGAAATGTTGGTATTAATGAAAGAAACAGGCATACCAAATGCCCGTTTCTTTTCTTTGAGGACGTGTATATGCGGTGTATATGCCAAAGTCGCATGACTCTTACTTACAAGAACTTGGTAAACTGGGGATTTCCAGTGTTTTTACTTAGAGAATAAAGGTATGATTTTGGGAACCGGTGCTCTCTTTACGACAAATTGAACCCAAGGCGATACCATTATTTTAAGTGGAAGAATGAGGCCGGAGGCCGAGTTCTTCCACGCAAAAATAATGGTGACGCCGGGTTCAATTTGTCGTAAAGAGAGTACCGGTTCCCAAAATCTTATCTTTATTCTCATTCTTAAACAGCTTTATCATTTACGGTCATCTTTAACCCAATTTTGCGATGCTTTACGGCTTAAATACAACAAGAAAAGGATTTCCACCACCCAGTGACAACAATCGAACAACCCGTTGAACGCAACGATCATAAGCAACGAGACGCAATGTTGGCAGGCGCGTGCGAACGTAGCAAAACGCGGTATGACGCGAGCGCTTCAACCTAAGAATAACATCAATACGCAGCACGTACTACCTGGGTTCAATTTAGAGAATTGAACCCGGGCATCAGCCAATGAAATTGCTTGCATTTTCTCAGCTGTTTAAGAATGTGTAAACGTGTAGTGAATTTTCTAAACGTGCAGTGACCCTTCCGTTCGTTTAAACGTGTACACGTCCCACCACTATTTTGGACCATGATTCCTATGTTTTAATGCTGGCTTGCTTGCCAAAACTAGATAATTTAGTGAAGTTGGGACATAAGGTGTGAAGTTTTGTAATTTTCTTCACATTAACAGCAGTTTATATATACCCATAATAGTTAGTGAGAATAGCTTCAATATCTGATTCACAATATGAACTTTACAAATGTTTTTTGTTTTGTGCAATAAGGATAAATTGACATACTCTAACAGGACACCAAGTATTTTAGTGTCCCTGTAGGAATCATATCTTTTGCCATATCTTAAAAATGTTTTCAACCAATTTATCCTAACTTGACTGAATAATCCAAGTTTGCCAGAGTTGGCATGGTCTATATAGCAGATTGGCAAAGTTACTAAAAAAATATGTAAGTAATATTTCTTAATTCTCTATTTCAATATCTAAATTTATCCTTTGTTTTCCTCAGATGTGTACATTTGGTGCCAGACAAGTGGGGAAAGGTATTTATGTGTTCAACCGACGCCTAGACCACTTGCGGTCTACCATGGCTGCTTTGGTTGAGAAGCACCTCAGACCACCACCTCTCAAGTAAGTGATTGTTGTGTATATATACTTTGCAAGCCAATGTAATTGTGTACATTTTGCCAGGTAAAGCCCACTCTCCTCCAAATTTCTGTTGGGTATTTATTTTTACAAAATGGCTCATGAAGGAGGCCAAATTTTAAAATACATTCAAGAGTTACGAGTTTGTCATTCAGCAGTATCTCATTAACTATCCCAACTTTTCATCCACTCACTTGTTTTATCTCGGCTGGACATGTGCAACTCCCTGTTTTATGGAATTCCACAACATCATCTTCACTGCTTGAAAGTCCTCTAGAACGCTGCCGCACACCTAATTAAACTTACCAAAAATATCCCCACGTAATACTTATACTTGTTGATTTACATTCATTACGAATTGAGCAATGCATTGCATTTAAGATCCTGTAATTTGTGTTCAAAGTTCTGGACTTGCTTTATTATACAATGTCCATGGCTAAACCTGAGAAGGTCATAATTAAGTGTGTAAACTTCCATTATTTACCGGATCCGCCGCCTTTATCACGTTAATACAGGGGTAGCGTAGGGGCTCACATGACCCCTTAGCCCTCGATACAAGAAATTTTAGGGGTCATGAAGATAAATATATGGGTCAGACTTATCATTGTTGATTGTTGTTGTATATTGTTTTTATTATTATTATATTGCTGTCATGTTTGTTAGGACGAAATTGGTATTTGTTATTCACTCATTACGATGTTAGGGCGAAATATCACCTTCCCCCAACATATCCCTTTGTATTGAGATGCGTGTCCCTTTGTATTGCGATTTATTCCGTTTAGGATAACAAAGGGTATGAATATTAATTTATACATATTAATAGATAACTCATTATAACCCAATAAATAATTAAAATGTCGCCCTAACTTTGTTATTAGCATAATTATTATTATTGTTATATTTGCTATCATGTACATTAGGGCGAAAGTGGCTTTTATTACTTGAGCAATACAATGTTAGGGCGAAATATAACCTTCCCCCAACATATCCCTTTGTATTGAGATACGTGTCCCTTTGTATTGCAATTTATTCTATTTAGGATAACAAACGATAGGAATATTAATTTATGCAATAAAGCTAATCCACTAGAATAACATAGGATATGAATATTAAGTTAATACATAGCTCATTATAACCTGACTGATGAATGGATATGAATATAATGAAATTATAGAGCATGTGTGATCCAGTGGAAAAGGGTTGGACTCATGATCATTAGACCATTAAAATTGTGAGTTCGAGCCCCACTGTGGTCAACGTGTTTGTGTCCTTGGGCAAGATACTTAATCTCAATTGCCTCGTCGACCCAAGCAAAATCTGGGGAGCTGTTATGGGGGATATTACAATCTAATTGTGGATGGGGATGCTTGGCAGGCTGCCGGTCCAGATGAAGCGAAATGATTGTGACAATTTCTTGATGGCAGCCAAATAATGATAGGCTCGCACTTTGAATCCTTAGAAAAAGGTGCTATACAAATGTTAATTATTATTATTATTATCAAATTGAAAACAAATTTGTACAAATACCAAGAAGTAACAAATTTAAGCCTTCCAAACAAGTAAATCCAATTATTTCCCCATGCAAGGCTAGGGTAATTGTACTTGCAAAGATATTAGCTGTTAATGCTCTTCTTGATTGCCCTAGGAGTCTTTTATGATTACTCCCCTACTGCTCTCCTGCTCATTTTAAATATCAGTCCCTGGTCTTCTCATCTCCACAATCCATAAAGTGCTGGATATCTGCTTCATTGACTTGAATGAGGTTTGTTGATCCTATGCTTTTAGTGACCCTACAAAGTATACTTAATTCACTGATTTCACTGAAACTAAGAATTCTCATAGCAAAAATAAGAAGAAAATGAATGTGTTACCATGTAGAAACAGCTCAGTAAACACACCCTATTCAGTGGACCCAATGCTAACAAGTAGCAATTGTCTGTATGCATAACAAATCTAAGTTACACACCTCTCTCACTGGCAGTAGAATAGAAAATTTATTCTCTAATGCTCACTCTTAAACGTGATTACGTAAATAAAATATTTTCTATACTGCCATCCCAAAGAACCTGAAAGAAAATAAACACAAGTACCCGGAAGGCGCTGTACTCTACTGCAAGGCAACCGTGTTACTTATGGCCTCCCATATCAGATGCAAATACAGAAAACATTTGATGTAGCACCTTATCAAGGTCAAAGTGCTTTACAAATAAAAAAAATTCTATTAGGTCAATGCATAAAATATGATAGATTTAAAACTGTCAAACCATGAGGTAAACGCTTATAAAAAACATCTCATGGCTCAACAGTCTTAAATCTAAAATGAGAAAAATCACATGAGGTAATGGGTACATGTACCAAATTGTAGTCATGCTCCTTTACTTGGAAATAGGTAAATTTTCAGTGCTTTCTTAAAGCTAAGGATGGACCTGGACAAAAGATGGCAAAGAGGTCATAGTCTGGGTCCTGAATTGCTAAAATTCCCATCACCCACTGACCTTTTTGTACAAGAACAGTGAGGATTGTGTTGCCATCTTCTGACTGCAAGCCTGGCCTGCCATGAGTATACAAAGAGAGCTATTCACGCAAACAAGTATGGTAGCAATTGTCCAGAAATACCCTTGTAGAAGCATAAGCTTAAAGACAACACGTCACTGAGGTAGCCAATGGAGCTCTTTGAGGAGAGGAGGGAGTAGGTGTTGTCCTATCAGATCTAAACACAGACTGGCCTGCTCTATTCTGAATATCTGTGTTCACTCACTCCAATTTGATCTCTGGCCAAACATTTCATAGTAGTGAAATGGCATCCATAGTCAATTGATGGCCAAAGATGATTGCAATAATACCAATTTATTATTAAAAATGATTACAATAAAATTATAACACTTTAGACTAAATCAGATAAAATCGCGCAAAAACAAATTGTGTCCTTCATAAGCTAATTTCATGTTTTAAACACACAAAGGCTTCAATAGCCGGGGAGCGGACATCAGGGAGTTCAACAAATCTGCCTGGCCAATGGCTGGCAAAACAACATGCGTTAATTTGATGCGTTGCTGGCGCCCATGTGTTCATACGTGGCAGTGAACAAAGAAGCAATTTGGTGCTAGTTTGTTTTCACCGTCGATGATTCGGGGAGTCCTTGGGCTTCCCCTTTGTTTTCACCGCGATGTGATGTCAGTCCACTACAGCCTATATAAGTCATCAAGGTACCCCTCTCTTTTGCACAGATAAGAAGGCCAGAATTTAAAATTCTATTGCCAAATTTGGCAGCAGCTAATGTGGCACCTCCTACTCTCAGACTATGCAATCTGTATGGCTATTGGAGGCTACCCTATTCAAATAAAGTTACTTAAAAATCTCACTGCATCTAGAATTAGACAGGATGGACTTATGGAAGTTTGTGCTCTTAGGACAAAAATTGGTAATGGATTTGAAAAAGGAAGGAAAGCTTGAATCAACCCCCAGATGGGTCTTCAACCCATGTTTACCCAAAATATCTGTTAAAATGACATTTGACCTTACTAATAAATACACAGCCAGGATTACTCATGGTGTTGTAAACCCCAAACATAGTACTATCCACACAGTGGCTGTGTACTTCGCAAGTACTTAGTTCTAGGTATGCATATCAATAAGGAAATCAAGGGGGTAGTTTAGCCTTAAGAGTAGAGCTTATAGTAGACATGGAGTAGCCTAAGCTCTGGGTTACCACCATGAATAGGAATCTTGCGTTGTATGGTTTTTATCCCAAGTTGAAGAGATATTTGCATCTGTAGAACCAATTCTAACCTTCAAAATAGGCATTTAAAATGGTTAACTTTTTGCAGTTCCTCTGGTTAAAATTTCATATTTTTTAGGCCATTTTTATCAGCTCATAAGGCTTCCTATTTGAAATGATAATTAGTGACAAGTGGTCCCTTCCCCAAACTTGGGGCGGAACCCTATGTGAACTCATAAATAGAGAATTAAGGAAAATATAGGTCCTACAAAAACAGGACCTTCATACATGTTCCACCGTGGCTGTGGACAAATTGGTCCACTCAGGCATGACATAGCATCATGTAAGATTTACGATGAGGTTAAGGAACGGACACATTTACCATAATGGCTAGGACCTGAAGCTGAAAAAAACCTATAGTTTTGCAAGGCAATGCTAATTGTCAGAATTTGCTAGACTTTATTGGGCGTTCATATAATAATCGTTGGAATAGTGGTGGACTGAAGCCAAAACTTCATATGTCTAGTTTATGCTTTGGGGGTGGGATGTGTGTTTGTGAGTGCAAAAAGTACCCCATATTTTGAAAGTTGGTTTTTGTTCATTGATTTGTACTTCTCCCAGATATCAGTGGTGTCTGGGTGGTAAGAAGGCCTTGCGTGGACAGAGGTGACCAGTATATTGCATTGTATTGACCTATTTGAAATGAAATTTTTTTTGACCTTTTCTCTCATATTTCAGAAAAATGTGCATTGCGGCAGATTTCCTGCCATTTGTTTCCACATCACGGTGCAACATCGACAACCGTCAGTATCTAATATGCAATCTCTCACTAGTACAACTACTTCTATCATCTCCCGTCCCCACAAAATGTACTGCAGTCCCGACAGTGATTACCACAGCTGGGGCAGCCAGGGTCACTCCTGGAGCTGTCCAGGGTGACAGCTGCAGTGGGTAGGGCTACTCTGCAGCAGTTAACCAGCGGACAACAGCAGCTAATACCTCAGTGGTGGATAACGTGTTTGTAAGGCCACAAACAACGGGTAAGAAATCCTCTGCCAAGCAGGCCAGTGCTAATAGGACTACTCATCTTCAGGAAAGACTCATGGGGGTGCCCATGCACACCCAGAAAAAAAGCACGCAAGAAAAAAGTGGGGGTTGGGCCCAAGGGCAACAGAATCGGACCAATGCAAGCAGCAGCGTAGTGCAGAATGGTTTTCAGTGTCCCCCAGTGCAAATCCTGGGTGACAATAAGACTCAGCACCGGGGTTCTAATGCATCCTATTCATTTGTGACCAATAGTGGACTCCAGGCCAGCTGATTTGAGTGGACTTGTAGGCATTGATGCAGTGGTAACATCACTGAGGAAACCTCTTTTGAAAAATTGCAATTTGTTGTGACAAGCGTAGAGGCTAACGTAAATGGTGGGGAGCTACAGGCACCATAGTAACACATCCGACTTCTGGCACCATAACTGTCCCAATACTAAATTACAACAATGGCGAACTAAACCAGGATATTAAGCCATATGGGACCTCTTGCCTACTCCAACACGATTGTGCAACATGAAAATCAAGTCACGGCCACGGAGTGCTGGAGTTGCATTCAAAATGGACAAATCAAGGGCTCGAAAGCATTCGGGTGGTGGAGCTGTGGCTCAGTCAGACAGTGACTATAACACCACAGCCATGATGGGGGAAATTATACTAAGGACCAAAACTTAGTGGCGGTGGTTGTCAGTACGGGTTGTGTGATTTTGGCACAACCAGCTCCAAGCCCTGTTGTGAGCAGTGCAACCAGTCCCATGCTCAGACCTGTAAGTATTCATGCTTGACTAATATTAAAGGTGCATTTCGTGATTTCAGCACCTTCTGTTTTATTCATTGTTCACTAGATATCCTTGAGAAAAGCGTATGCCCAAAATTTGAGTTCATCCCGATCTTGCGGTTTAGTGTTATGAGCGATTGCTTCTTTCCCACGCTCCCATAGGCCACTGTGCTGTAATTTCTGTCCGTTTACGGACAGAAAATACAAAATTGTGAATTTCTTGCAGATAAGACCGAATTTGCACGTAAGATTAGGTACACATGGATTACTAAGGCTAACGGTTCAGATGATATAAAAATCTCCACTTTTTGAGGTAAGTCGGGGGGACGAGGTTGTGGATCACGAAATGCCCCTTTAACACATTTCCTATTGAAAGAATAAGGAAAAGCACCTACTCGATAGGTGACATCTAAATTGATAGCAATATCTTTAATTACTTAACTAATGACAATATTTAGGGTTTAAAGCAGGTTACAAGTGGGTTTGAGGTGAATTTGTTGTAGTTGTGTTTAGAGTGATAGGGATAACTCTAGTAGCTTCTGAGGGCTGACGTTTGATAAGGGGAGATCAAGCCGTGTAGTGACATTCTTGGCCCTTGTCTCTCTGTACTACTACATTACTCCAGTAAACATTGTAAGCCAGCTACTAAATTTGTTTCAATGGATGTAGGATGTATATGTATTTTACAGTCGTTTAATTCAATCAAGTTTATTTATTTTCCATCAAAAGCACACGATATATACACAGGATTTAAACAAAAAACTAAGTGATGGAAGAGGTACAACGATAGGCAGAGCCGAAAATGATGCACCCCTGTTGACACTAGGATGTTATACTGTATGCATAGTTATGAAATTATTAGGCACATGGAAGTCCACATTGAGACATTGAGGGCAGAACTTAGACTAGTTGGATGATAATGAATAATTCTATCTTTTGCCGTATTTTTTGACCTGAAGCCCTCGCTTATATTTTTGCTCTATTGATATATTCGTCTCCATTTCTGTAAGAAAAATTCAGTATGAAACGGTACTGCTGAACAGTTTCCTGCACTTGTTCTCCTATGTGAACAAACCAATTTTACAACTAAAGTTAGTGTAACTTTGATCAGTTCATTGCCATATATTGTGAGCCCTGTGTCATATTTGCTTGGAGAGTGCTATTTCTGCTACACATCATTTATGAATGGATGAGATTCAAATGTGTGGGAAGTATACTAGATGTTTTCTGGGGTGACTGGAAAGCCATCTATGCCCTCCAGCAACTTGACAAACAGAACAGTGCTGTTATCAGTCTAGGTTTTCTTTAAAATGTCTATGAGGAGATGATTTTAGTCATACAGTGTGTCTCAAAAATGATATCCACGTGCTGCATGTTGTCATAGGGTTAAATTTCACATACAAAGGTCAAAGGTCATGAGAGGTCAACTTGTGCAGAGAATGAAGGAAAGGTAGATCACAAAAGCAGGCGACACTAGTGGTTCAATTAAGAACCATTTGTCTACCTTATGTGAAAGTTTTATGATTTGGTTGACTGGCTTGAGAACTAAAATACTTGTGGTAACACTAATGCTATTTATGACATTCCAGTTGACCAATATATGCTGATAACCTGTTGTGTTCTAAAAAAAAGTGAATAAGATATTTTAATGAAAAAGTTACAAAATGACCTTGAGGGTTTGCCAGATTGGAAGAGTCAAGGAAATATTTCAGTATGCACTCATAACATTTAATGTTTAAAGTGATGGGCTATTATTATTATGTGCATTTTTAGGATTCATCCAGCCCTCAGCTTGCCTCGCCACTGCCGAATGGTATCATTCCGTCTCCTACAGTGGCCATCAAACCATTCCCAGCCACAGCGGCGGCAGCAGCAGTCAATCACGTCCAGAGTGCCATTAGTCCCAGCAGGAATAGCACACCCTCCCCTGGTGGGGCAGGTTCTGCAGAAGCATCACCTTGCAGTGGAGTAGTCAGCCATCAAACATTCACAGGGGTCAGCCAAAGTGGTAAGTTAATTGAAAGCTGTAAACACCCATTTCATATGCTCATCAGGTGCAATAATGTTGCCAGCCTTTAAAGCTTTATTTCATGATTCCAGCACCTACTGTTTTATTTGTTTCCTAGATATCCTTGAGAAAATCTTATTCATTCACAAAATTTGAGTTGATTCCAGTATTGCGGTTTTGTGTTATGAGCAATTGCTTGTTTCCCACGGTCCCATAGACCACTGTGCTTTAATTTCTGTCTGTTTATGAATAGAAAATACAAAATTACGAAGTTTCTTACAGACACGACCGAATGTGCACATAAGATTAGCTACACATGGATTACTAAGGCTAATGGATCAGATGATTTTTTTGTCTCAATTTTTTTCTGGGTTTTAAAGAATTTTTTTTATTGAAAATTTTTTATTTGTTTTCTTATTTGGATTTAAAAAAAATATTAATAGCATTTGTTTGAGAATGTCTTGGAAGCTGTCCCTCAATTTACAACCTTGTTCATATTGTTGGAACACTCTGTGCAGATTTGGTTCCCGCCCCCTCAATTCAATGTTGGATAAGCACGATACACTTGGTCAATCTCGCTGCATATTATTTTCAACACTGACTTTGGAGGGGATAGGGAGGGAGAAAGAAAGTTATAGTTAGAATGCATTTCAAGCCAATATCTCTTGCATAGCTGCCAATATTAACAAGTGTTCCAAGGACTTATGAACAAATTTGTGAACATGCATAATTTGGCTCTAATGTCACACCTTACGTCACCGTCCGATAGCATTTGTTTTGTGCAGGTGATTCTGTAGCTAAAAAATATGGCCAGTATTCACAAAGGCGGGTTTAACTTAACCCGTGTTCATTTTAACCCTTGTTAAATATCCCATAGCGGATAACATGATTTAACCCATGATCGTGGGTTAAACCCTGTTTAACCCTAGTTTAAAGTTAACCTGCTTCGTGACTACCGGCCCATATGTGATTTCCTGTGACTTATGCAGACTTTTGACATGACAACAGAATAAAAAATTTATTTTCCCCCAATAATTGCATATTTTTTTCTATGTTGCCTCTCTTTTTATCCCCCTGGCTTGAAAAGCAGAGTGGGATTTGGCGAGGGTGCGAATGTCCGTATGTGTAGTTATGTGTGTTCCAGTTAGGTTAGCCAAAAAAAAAAATTGTTTGGCTGTCCACCACTTATTTTAAAAACAAATGTGGGTCGGTCGGAAGTCGGGAAAAGTTTTTTTTTTTTTTTTTTTTTGTGGCGCTGTCTCCCCATCTCCCAACGAAAGCCGTACATTCCGCCTGCAAAATGTCTTCCAACAGCTCCAAAGTCTCGGTTGGATCTGGTGTTGACCCTGGGCCAGTTTCAGATGCGGTCAACGTCTTGCCCTTCAAGTGAAGACCGGCAGCTTCAACGTGAAGTGATTCGTACAGTTCTTGTAAAATTTTTGATCACGATTGAAGCGCCGATCTTCGACAGTAAGAGTTTTTGCTCAATATTTGACCAGGATCGGGGCCACGGAATCATGTCATGTACGTCGCCATATTGGACGTCAAACCTAAAACCCGGGTGATTTGCGCAGAATATATTGTGCCCGTCAAACATTTTCAAGTAAAATAATTTGTGGCTATTTTCCACAACTTATACAAAATAGCATTTGTAAAATCTTACAGATGAAAATGTCCATTCACTACTGGTTTACTATATTTTATCGGTTTACTTTTTATTTTACAACAAAAACACGGCGAATTTGAACACGCGATATTGTGTATATTTTCGTACATTTGATACAAACACGTTTAAATACCTCTTATTCCTAGAATGCGCGGATTGTGTGGTGTTCCCAACGGCATTCGAAAGTCTGAGAATGGTGGGCGCTGGGAGTTGTGAAACCTGTCTCAGTTGAGGGCATTGGACACGGATGGGGAAGCTTTTCTCTTCATGTTGACATTTTTTTTTCCGACGGGTAGTTTTTTTCAATTTTGTCGGGGTAAAATTGAAAAAAAAGTTTTACAGGTCGCAAAAGCAACTGACGTCGGTGGACAAGCAGAACAATTATTTTTTTGGGCCTAGGTTAAGTGTTTTGGTTAGGTTTTCCGTTTTTTGCGTCTCTCACTTTGAAAGTTTAAGTCCGATTTAACACTTATATGTTTTAGGAGTGCCAAGTGTGTGACAATATCGGATTCCAAAACATGATAAATGATAAATTGGATGATTTAACGCCCAATGTTATTGGTCTCGCTATGAGCTTTAAAATCTGGGCTTGACTGCGTCTCCCCAATATTTTATGCAATCATATCTCGACCAATTAATTTTGGCTTAATCGATCCAATTTATTCAGACTTGGGGTTTAATGGGTGCAATAGGTGGTTTTTCATATGTAATATGATGTACAAGTCATGGACACAGGTCAAAGGTCATCTGAGTCATGTTCCAGACCTGGCCATCTTGCCAGGGGGACGCAATTTTACTTGCAGTATTTTTCAGCCTATCAATAGATAGGCTTTTGCCATCGAGTAGAAGATTTCTGTCAAGGGCAGCCACTAAAAATCAAAACTATTCTTTTGTATCTTGTTCAATTCTTGTGAAAATCAGTTTTGCAAGTATTGAAATTGCTGGTGCTTCCTATGCAA
Organism: Ophioderma brevispina; assembly: GCA_023653785.1. NCBI lineage: Eukaryota > Metazoa > Echinodermata > Ophiuroidea > Amphilepidida > Ophiodermatidae > Ophioderma > Ophioderma brevispina. The sequence continues at coordinate 35,674 of JAMKCH010004289.1, forward strand.
CAAATTTTTGAAATTTTGAGTTCACATTGGGTTTTTTGGGTATTTGTATTTTTGCCCTGATTTCCAAGGTGACAATTAGTAGGCATTTTTTTGCATGCAGCATCACTTGTCCTAGCTGCTTTATGTTAATAATGCTAGCCTTGATGCATTTGCAGTCTAATGTTTGACCTTAGTTGTGTTAGTCAGTGTGCTGGCATGTGATAGTCACAGACTTAGCAAGGACACATCCCATGTCTTAGTGGAGGAGCTAGGACCTAGGTCAAAACATCATCGTTTACCCCTCACTACAGAAAAGGTTTGACACCTTTGGTAGTTAGTATGGACCCTCTATATCAACGCTAGGTAGGTAGTACTCTCAAATTGTGGTGTCACTTTTTCAATAGGGGCCAATTTAAGTTTACACAGGGTCAAACTTTTAAAATGCTCCAATCATGTTGAAATGTATGCCATAATGTCCGTCTAGTCATAAGGATTCCAAAAATGTATAGTTTGTACCAACTATGACCAATGGTTTTGGAGATATAGGGTAAAAATGGCTAAAATGGTAAAAAAGGTCAATTTCTATTTGTACAGGGGTCAAAATCGGAAGTTGCTCCAATTTTATTGAAAATGATAGAAGTTGTTCATTTAGCTTAATGAGCCAAAATAAGGAATAGTTTGTACCATCTGCAATGCATAGTTACCATGTTATGGGACAAAAATAGGTCATAGGTCAACATACCCAATTGGTGTTGACCTTCTTTGACCCTTATCTCCGTAAGTAAACATTTAACATAATACAAACTATACCTTTTATGAGTCCTCTAACCTCAGGCAATAACTTGCAATTATTTAAAATATAATCAGATTAACTTTTAATGTTGACCCCTGTACAAATTGAAATTGACCTTTTTTTACCATTTTAGCCATTTTACCTTATAACTCCAAAACCAATGGTCGTAGGTGGTACAAACTATACATTTTTGGAATCCTTATGATTAGATGGACAATATGGCATACATTTCAACATGATTGGGGCATTTTAAAAGTTTGACCCCTGTGTAAACTTAAATTGGCCCCTATTGAAAAAGTGATACCACAATTGAGAGTACTACCTACCTAGCATTGATGTAGAGGGTTCATACTAACTACCAAAGGTGTCAAACCTTTTCTGTAGTGGGAGGTAAACGAACTCCTTAAATAAGGCCCCTATGATATTCTGCTCCTCATCTATCTGTTGGTGTAACACACTCAGTACCTCTGTTCAGTTGTGCATTTTGCAATATGCTAGCTAGTTCTAGTTGCATAATATAATGTAATATTTCTGTAAATGAGTAACTTAAAAAATGGTTTATATTTCCTCAGAATGTAAACTTGTGTATTTTCCATAATAAGCCCAGTGCATGCACCCTATCAATAGAATTTGACACTAAGTGACTGCTCATAGTATAATATCCTCTACCCCTGTAAAATCCAAATTATTTCTTTCTCAATTTAAAATAAATGTCTGGAATTTCCCTGGTCCACTAACCTTTCCTCTGTGTGTGTGTGTAGGTGTGTGTGTCCATGTATGTGTGTCCATGTCTGTATGCCTGTCTGTGCCCGTCTCTCTGGCTGTCATCATGCGTGTAGGTGTGTGCGTACATGTGTGTAGGTGTGTGCCTACATGTGTGTGTGTGCTGTAAACAAATGTCAAATTAACAATTGAACAAATCTGTTTGCTCAGAGAAAGACAGAGAAACCAATTTGTATGTGTGTGTGTGTGTATATGCATGTGTGCGTGTGTGTATATGCATGTGTGCGTGGATGCATGTGTGACTGTGTGTATATGCATGTATGCATGCATGCATGCTTGCTAGCTAGCTAATTTAGCTAATTAACTAATTAGTAGACTTTTGAAAAGTGATCCTTTGTCCTCACACTTCAGCTTTTTGTTAGCAGAATAAACCTATATAATTATAGCAAGAGTGAATGCTTGGTTAATAGTATTTCAGACATATTAATTTATAGTGTTTAAAACAGATAAATGTTTGTCTTTACATGTATGTCTGTCCAGTCATTTTGGTTAAAGTGTTGCAATTTGTTTCTCTGCTGCTCAAACTCTTGAGCCAATTTCAACCAAATCAGGTCAGAAGAACCCTTGGTCCAAGGTTCATATAAGGTTTTCACAGATTGGGCCAATTAACACTTGAGTGTATTTTGGGGTCCACGTAGACCAAACATTTTTTTTGTGCGTCATTTTTTAATGGTAAATTATTTTTGCCCAAGTTTTTATGTAATTGCCTATATATCAGTTGCACATATTTTGGTGGAAAAAATTCGAATCGGCCATGGTGTTATTATGCTAATTAGAATAATTAATCATTTCGGTGGCACTATTCAAAATTTGTTTTGGCCCTTAAATCGTACTCAGGGAACTTTTTTAAAATTTTTATTTCTGCAATGTGAATGTATTGATGATTTCCTATTATGAGCCAAATTTTATGGAAAGTCCTTCAGGAAAGTGGCGTTTCATTTTTTGGCGGGGAGAATTGGGTGTATGTTGCAAAAATCTTTTTTTTTTGGACTGCCATTTTGAATCCGTATTTAACTGATTTTCATTTTTTCCCTGTTATACACAAACAGGAGTGCACAAGACCTTATACACTTAAGTTTTAAGGGGCATTCTTTTAAAATCTATGAATTTGTTTTTCTGTCACAGATAAATTGCTATAATCACCAATCTTGGTCAGAAGATCCACTGGCCCAAAACCTGTATCAGGTTTTAAAGGCACTATCAGTGATTTGGGAAATCAGAAAATCAAAAAAAATCATCAAAAAACAGATTTTTGCATGTTTGCAACAAGGATAGGTATCCTAACATACCCTACAAGTAGCAAGACTAAATTTATGCTTCCTAATAAGGACAAAATCGGACAATTTAGATATTACTGTCCGTACGGACACTTATTACTATACATAATTGAATGGAGAGTCATATCTTTGAACACTGCTCTTTTCTTCCTTTTCTGTCAATTCTTCAGTTGGAAAAAATAACTAATGAGAATTCTACAGACTTATCCTTCACTTTTAAGCTATTTCTGCAAATTTCAAATATTTTGACTCTTTTTGGTAGATCACTGCATCTTTAATATATTGGATTCAAAGGTCACGTGCATTGAAACCAAATTCAGCTAGAAGAATCACTCAACCGCTGACTTATGATCACTGACTGCTACACATGGATAGCGGGCTGGCGCACTGTTGAATAGTCGGCGAATGAAACCACAGGAAATTGCATATTGCCCTGCACAATGTGGCTTCACTTTATTTTCAAAGTTAAAGGAATTTTGTATAACAATAGAAGATCTGTGTGGAATATGTGCACCAGCAGATGTATGCATTGTTTCCCGCCATATGACTAAGGCAAAAAGCAACTTCCTGTTGTTTCAATCGGCGACTCAGACCTGCTATCCATGTGTAGAGGTCAGTGCTTGTGACCCTATCTATGGGTCACGAGTCAGCGGTTGCACCCCATATATGGAGTGTTAACAGATTGGGTCAAAGCTCATGTATGCCAATTAAAGTGACAGGAGGAGATTTTTTTTAGGATACAAATTTCTCTCAAATTTCTCTGGATCGGTTGTACACTACCTACCGAGAACGTTTCGAAGGTTTAGACAAACAGGTGCAAAAGAAAACCGCAAACCTTGTTTTGAACTTGCATGCTATCGTAATCGTTCCCCATAGAAAACCATGCTTGGACTTTCTGTCATGCACGACAGAAAGTACTAAATCATCATCTTATTACATAAAGACGCGTTATTTGCCTTATTCACTTCAGGTGTGATCTAATACATTGGTAAGCATTCCAAATATGTAAAACCCTGGGGTTCGAGAGAAATTGGGGGCGCTTCTTCATGTCTCTTTAAAGGGTCATTTTGTCAGTTTGGGTAAAGTTATCTTGTTTCTCTTCTGCCTAACAATTGAGTTGATTGCAGCCTAGCTTGGTCAGAAAAGCCACTGACTCATGGGGTGTGTTCAGAGAATGACACCCATTGACCCCTATATGACCTTTTAACCCCATCTTACAAATGTTACATATTTTGTGATCACAAAGAGGGGGCAAGACTAGTGGTTTGAGAACCACCTTGTTCTTAATTACCAACATTTTTGGTACCAAGTTAATTTGTTTATCATAGTATTTTCCATTGTAAGTAAAGTAAGGGTTCACAAAAACATTGTCCTCTTTGAATACCATCACTTGATGGGCTTCTGCATCATTGATGCTCTGGTTTAGCATGGGTGGGCAAATGCAAACAGAAATTTATTTTTTCAAGACCTAAGTTGTTCAAATGAAAATTGTCTGTCAAAGTTGTCGTTTATTTTGACCATTTCATGTGTTTTCTTTGCTTATTTACAGGCAAAGGAGGCACAGCCCGCTCTGGTTCTCACAAGAGTCGCAAACAGCAGGTGACACAGCAGCAACAGCAGCAGGCTGTTGCACCTGCACCAGCACCCACTCAAGTGCACCACTTGCCATTCACAACACAGCAACTACTCACCAACCTGGTGGCAAGAGACGCTCAGGGCAAGATAGTACCTATCAATAGTGCCCTCTTACAGAACCACCAGATCTTTAATAGCATTCCAGTGCAACAGGGCCCGACTGGCGGTGCAGCTGCTGCAGTCATGCAGGGCAGCCTTACAGTGACCACAGCCACCACAGAACAGGGCAGCAAAGGCACACCGCCTCAGACGGTGATCCCTCAAGCGATTGCGCTGACACTTCAGCAGCAGCATCTTCAGGGGCAGCCAATAAGGTTACAGACAACACAAGGATTGACCGATCAATCACAAGTTGTGCTCAGTCCGAATGACGACACCAGGCAAGAACTGCAGTTGCAGCACTGACTATGACCAAAATCATTCGCACTGCTTTACTGCCACAGTCCTGGGTACACCATTACCATTGGTGCACTTTCATATGCTTACAACAGAGACGCATGTTCATTTTGTTGTGGTTACAGATTGTGACACTTCTGGCAGTAACTTTGACAGTAAAGAGAATGACTTCTTCATAGTGCCATCAGTGTATGTGTAGATGTGGGTGCTATTTATTAATGTTATCACAATTAAGAGCCAACTGATACTGTTGTTAAACTGTGTTATGTGGGACTCATAGAGTCTTTCCTCCCAGCAACTCTTTGAATTATATTTATTTGTGTGACAATTTGTAGAATGCACTCTTCAAGTTGCATAATTAATAGACTTTTTTGCCACTTCTGGGCTGTGTTCAGTAATAAAAGTGTTATGACTGTTATAGCATAATCTTTTGGCACAGCTTATATAGAGGCACTACATCTATGACAAAGTGTGTCTGAAATGAATCTTCAGATTATCTGTTTTAAGGATTGCACTATGATTTTGTTTTTGTTGTTGAAAATCCAAAGCCATGCTGCTGGGGGTCTACTTTACATGTAAACACACCATAAACAACATCAAAGCTTTAAGGATTGGTAAAGGATCGATACAATATATGTAAACAACAATGGACGTAAGCAAACCTTGCCTGCTTTCAAAAGGTGCTATAGTATACAAATACTACATGGTTTGTTGGGATCTAGGGCAATCATTTTTTTCCAGATACTGGGTACAGGATTTCTACCCTGAGCCTAACCTAAGGTGTAGTTGTGAAGCCAGTACTGAGCCCTATCAACCTGACCTAAACCATATAGTATTGCATTTGTTTATAATTTATTACATCTCACTGGACTCTGAGGATGAAGTTGTAGAGAAAATTGTCAAATATACCACCCAAGGAATTAGGCTTTTCACTTGCAATTGATCAATGAATTTGAACCATTATCTCATGAATATCCAATAGGTTGAATTAATATTAATGCTTATTTATTAATGAGTATGATCAAATTAATACTCAAAAGTAAGGAGTGACACAACCACTGTAGATTCCTTACAGATTACACTGGTCTTACATTAAACAATGTATTTGGTCCACTTTGGGGACTATAAATGCCTATGCTTATGTCCCTAAAATCTGTTTTTTTTTATATTACAAACAATAAATTGTCTTTCTCGCCTTTTCTTGTTCTCTCTTCATGCTGTATTTTTTTAAGAGTTCATTTGAGTTCAAACCTGCAATAAGGTTTGTTACAGGGTGTCTAATTCAAAATAATAAATTATATATACAGTCTTATATTTCAGTATTTTGTTCATATGCAAGTACAGTTGGTTAGCTGCATAAACTCTTTGCTGCATTTCATTAGTGTACATCAAGAGATATGGCCAATGTGTACATTTTACTCATGCCATTCTTCCGTTGATTTTGCACATCTGTGCACACCTTGCATTATAAAATCAGAATTCAGTTCAGTGAATCACATAAGAAAGAAGTAACTTTTGGCTATGTAACCAGTCCAATATTTGTGAAAATACCAGAGGTTTACATCAAAACCTGCTTTCTTGTTTAAACAAGTGATGTCACTTCAGCACCTCCACTCAATGAAACCAAACAATAAAACAATTTGTAATGTGAATGCAAGAAAGCTGCCATCAAACTTACAAATACGCCAAGTCTTTGTTCAGTGGCTCTTGACTGTCAGTTGCCTGAAAACCCATTTCAAAAGCCACCGACTCAAGGAAAGATAAATTGAGTTATCCTAATACATGGCAGCACACAGAAGTATCACATGACAACTATTGCACTTACGACCTGCTTGGTTAATCCGTCATAACTTTTTAACCAAACAATTTTATTACTTGTGCACAAATTCTCAAATGGCAAAAGAGCTGTTCTTTATGATTCACGAAAAGTTTTTTACTCAAACACTTATTCATCCAAAAATCTTATTAGTTTTCTTAGACACCCAATTTAAGCTATTTTGTTTTTTTCAAAGAATATGATAACCCACCTTTAAGTTAGGGGAGAAAATATTGGCATCTGAGGAAAAAAACTGGGTCATTGATCCATTTGTGAGTCATGCTCTCTGGTTCATTCTTGCAATGTGAACCATAGAAGAGTTTTAACCATGGGGTTGTGTGAGTAGATTCAAAAGAATCTGGTATGCTGTCCAAGAGATAATCGGCCTCTTGATCTTACTCACAAGAGAAAAACCACTGAACCACTCGGTCAACATCTAATACCAGTTAATTGTAGATTGTTTTGAACTCTGCACAAGATTCCCACTATTCTTTCATTACCACCAAATAGGTGGGAATCGTTTTTGTGTCGCCTGGCCTAAGGCAGGAAGACACATAGGGATCACTTCGTCCACTGTTGTTGATGTCTGTTGTCTGTTGTTGTGAAAAGGGTTAACATTGCCTTTAATATCCTCATACTTTGATGGATTTAAACCAAACTTGGGTCACAGGTGCAACATGGCATCCCCCACTTGTTGATGGTCAAAGGTCACATGCCAAGGTCAAAGGTCATGCGAGGTCAAGTTGTAAAATAGGCTGAAAATGTAAAATTAACCTCATTTGAAAACTTGAAGTTCAATTGGAACCAAACTTGAATTATAGGTGCAACATGGGATCCTTCATTTGTTGATGAGGTCAAAGGTCACATACCAAGGTCAAAGGTCATGCGAGGTCAAGTTGTAAGGTAGGCTGAAAATGTTGAAAAGTTGAAGTTCAATTGGAAACAAACTTGGTTTGTGGAGTTTACATGCAAACCCTCGTTTGTTTGAGGTCTAAGGTCATGTTAGACCTATCATTCACTAACCGCGATGGCAGGAGACACAAGCGTTCTGAGGACCGATGTATTTTTTTTATTGTTCCGTGTGTAAAAGTAAACCAAATATACTTGTGCGTTTGCGCAGAATCGCATGCACCTCGCAACATACACACACTGCATCTCTTGCATTGTTTTTCCATTATCAGTTAGTATTGTTATGAGGCCAGCCTATTTGGTGGTAATAAAAATATAGTGACGTATACACTTTTGAGTGTCACATAACTAGAAAAGTGTGGGGTGCCCTCAACCTAGAGTTTCCTTAGGGACTGAAATGGACTGGACCTACACAACGGTGGGAAATGTATTTTAAGAACTAGATTTGATGGTCAGATCAGATTCAGGTTTTCTTATGATTGGTTACTTAACATTCACCATATAAAATGAGTCTCAGTCCTTGTTGCTTCTGCAATTTGTAATATTCTGATATTGAACTACCACAGTTCAGTCTAGGACAAATTGGGATTTCCCAAGATAATAACATGCACCACTTTAATTGTATGGAGAAATTAGCAATGGGCTAATGAAAGAAATTACTAGGACATTGGTCTGGAGCTGATAAAAACTGACCACACGTTGTCTCTAGATACAACTGTGAATGATTCCAAAGATGTGATACAGCTTGCTTTGAGAACTGTACAAAGATAATCTGTGATTCTTATGCAGTGGGCAGGGTTAAGTATGAAAACAGGCAATATCATTGGTTGTTGGCTATTTAATATGAGACAACATCACGCAAGTGTTTATGTACATGTGTATAAGGTTACTAAGTGCTCACAGTTTGGATTGGTTCAGTTTTTTATCATAGTGGATACTGGACGATTTAAAATTAAGGACTGCCTGTCCATTATGACATGATATTAGATGGGCAAAAAACAAATCCTACAATTTATTAATTAATAAATAAATACATTTATGGCTATGAAATAAGTGTGAAACATGCTCTATAGATGTGTCAGGCTAGAAATAACACGAGAATCCTGCACATGCAACTTGAAGATCGTGTTTACAAGTGAAAGTGTGTGCATTTTAATTGTGAAAACTGTTACAGACATGCCTTCTTGTGTAGTCTTTGTGTTTATTTTTTGTCTATGGACATGAAACATTACTAGTGTGTATTGTTCTGCAAAGAATTCAAACATAAAATTTTAACGATTTATATGATGTTAAGGAACAATTATTAAACAATATGGTACACTACTTATCCTTTGAAAAGAGAAGTACATCAACAAGTGGTTTGCCTGCACTAAATGGCTTAAACAAGATTAAGGGATTAATTGAATACCTCTTTGGTAATTGCTGCAGTTTTAATGATGTCCGCATTGAAGGTAGATCTAGAGATTTACAGCGTTTTGTTAATGACTATCTCCAGATGTAAGTTTTTGATTTTTATGGTTTTTGGCCACTCAATTACATCATATTCACAATTCTCTTTAGTGTATCTAATTTATGGGGCCCACAAAATTATAAGATACAAAACAAAATTTTTGGGAAGTATGGATGAGATGAGATTTGACCAAACATATCAAATCATGTGCAAAATGGGAAAGTAACCAATTCAAAAATAACCTCAATGTACCTCAAAGGTAAGTGTTTTTGTTGATAAATCTGCATGTGAAGTAAAAAAATTAATAAAATTGGAGCAAGATTTTCAATGCTCCCATCGTTTGGAGAGTGAAGCAAAATGCATATCTATAGTGGTCCATAGTGTTGTCGATACGTTTGCTGACCTTTTTGTTCATACAAGGGAAACATCTCACAGGCTTAAAATTTGAATAGAATCATGAGCAAACATGAGCTTGCTTTTGATAACCAAAATCTAAATTTTAAATAAGTGAAGTGGGGAATAAGGCTAGTATTCAGGTTTCCCACATTTAAGTACGATCATTGGCTATTATGTATTCCTGGAAAAATAGCCTTAATTTAAAATCATATTTATTCAACCAATTCATTTGAAAAAGATAAAACTTCCCTGCACATATTAACTAAATTTCTAGAAAACAGTTTCATTTCGTAGTAGTAAATCCAAAGTTTTAAATCCGGTTTTGTTCTCGCTTACGGGGGTGGCCGGATTCACCTCACACGCAGCAGTAAAACTGCTGCCATATGACCAAAGAAATAATTAACCAGATGCCTTTCCTGATGCCAATCCACCATTTTCGGCAGCATTTTAGCTTTTGGGCAACCACACCCACCGTGCAAGGCAGCATGATAAAAACAGTGCTGGATAGCCACCATTAGCTCTCCAGAGCTGATGCCCTTGTATGTATATTTCCTTTTTCATTCTACCAGGGTTTTATATGTAATTTTAAGCCAAGGATTAAATTGGCAAAAGTCATCAAAATAATCATACTACCGGATCATAATCACTGCAAGGGATGTCATAGGCCAAAATTTCACCGGTGTTTGTAAAATGAACCATGTAGTTTGTGCGTATTATATTAGAGTGCAACATTTTAATTAAATATGAAATCACAAAACTTGAATAAATAAGCATTTAAAACATGCCCTACATGGCTGAATCTAGCAACATTTGACATCAACTCTCCAGTCATGAAATTGGTGACGGTGCTGTCTTCCACACAGCACATCTCCCATTAGTTTTGCCAAGTGTGGGGATGTGTTCTAAGTGTGTATGCTGACAGGGAGAACAAAGCTTGACAAAGAAATGAAATGCAGGTGTTTTTATTTCTGTTGCAAGCACTCTTGTATAACTCCACAATTGCTTGGAATGGAGTCTAAATTATACCCTATTCAAGGCTGTATATGTCCATACAGATTGCACATGAGAGAGAAAACATCATACCATATGAAAAATGAGACCATGGCCTGGTCGCCCATCTTAAAATAGGTATTTTAATTAAAATTCCTGCTCCCACAATTTTCAAAGTATGCAGCTGATACCTGTGACATCTGAGGTATGTCTGTATTCACTGGAAGAAAATAAAAATGAAATAGCCATGGACTACACAACAAGATGTGATTGGAACAGATTCTACAAATACAAGTTATGAAAGATGCGAGTCATATTTGGTGGTGTTATCATACAGTGGCAAAACAGTGTTATGTAATGCAACCCTTGGCATTGACCTTTGAATTTAGACAAACCAAGATGGTGAAGAAACAAATATAGTTAAGATAGTTGTCAAGTTGACTAACAAGGCAAGTTTTGTTAAAGGTGCAATGAGAAATTTCAAGGCATTCATGTGTGTCATTTGTTATTTCTTAAAAGTTAAAAGGTGAAAACAAAAGGTGATTTTGATTTGTTCAGTATAAAACAGACTGAATTTTGTATTTGCTCCAATACAAAATTAGACATTTCATATTTAATGTACAAAAGAAATCATTCCCAGCTTAATCCTTTTAGATGGGGTTATTTTTATGGAAAGTTTTTACATCAGTATCAGAGGTTTGAATATTTTAGGGTCATCTGATATGTGAAATCTCTCATTGCACCTTTAAAGGAGAACCCGTACAACGAATAATATTAAACAATATACACTATAAAATAATTATTGACCACATATCGAGTGGTTTCATAGAAAAACGGAATTATATAACCCTAACAATGAATTAAAACCATCTAGTCTGACCATGTGCTATTTAAAAATCGCGCTAGTGTATAACGTGTTATGCGATACGACCGGCGCGTTTAGGTCATACATGCCATAGGACATACACATTATGAAAGCATCATGTGTGAAGATGCATGACGCTACTGTGCCGTCCGCATCGCATAACACAAATATCCCATATACAGTAGTGCGAATTTCAAATAGCGCATGGTCAGATAAAATGCTTTTAATTCGTTTTATGGTTAGTATAATTCCGTTTTCTCATGAAACCACTCCATATGTGTTCAATAATTGTTTTTATAGCGTATATTATGTTAGTTATAATTGATAAAGGAATTCCTTTAAGGTAGAGGGGTCAAACCAACTGCTTTGAAATAGGGCTATTATACTTCTAGAGGGGTGCTACCTGTTAAGAAAATAAGTATTCCAAAGAAAAATATGGGTATTCACCAATGTTGTTCGGAATGAGGGGTGGGTCAGTGTGAAAGGCCCTATCAGTTGCTAAATCAGAAAATCAAAATAATCATCAAAATCAGATTTTTGCATGTCTGTAAAAGTTATAGGTACCCTAACATATCCTTCAAAGGACGGAAGCAACCTAATAAGGACAAAATAGGATATGTTAGTCATTACTGTCCGTACAGACACCTACTTCAACACCTAACTGAATGAAGAGTATTATCTTTGAATACTGACGTTTTTTCTGTCAATTCTTCAGTTGGGAAAAAGTAACTTAGAATTCCACAGACTTTTCCTTCACTTTAGGCTATTCCTGCAAATTTCAAATATTTTGGCTCCTTCGGATGAATCACTGGTAGTAACGACCTTAAGTTTTCAGGTTTATGCGGGTGCAGATGCATAAGAGACTTTCCACGTCTTGAAGACTCTACCGGTATGCGTGCTGCTTGCGTGGAAAGTTAGACATTGTCTCATGCATCTGCACCTGCATAAACCTGAAATCCAAAGGTTGTTACTGTCTTGAAGGATTAAGTAGTAAAATGTCATCATGGGGTAATTGGAGTCATTTTGTTAAAAACAAACTTAAAATGCTTATTGCAAAGAAATAGATGGGCATCCACTTAAGTAGAAAAAATATCTTAAATGGGTGGGTCAGATGGCTTCTTCAAGCAAGAGGTTGAAGGTCATCTAGAGGTCATTTGTAGTTATTGAACAATGCTTAGAATATCTATTTGTTCAGAATCTCTTGGGAGTGGTCATATCGGGTTTTCAGGATAAAAGGTTATAGGTCGTCTGGGGTATTTAGCCGGGTATTTAGCTGATTCAGCATTGTAACTTCTGGAACTCATGTCCTTTGAGTCTACCAGGATTTCGAGAAAATTGCCTTTTTGAACTTCTGAAAATTGATTTAAAAATATTTTGTCTGAGATGTGAAAACATTTGATATATTTAATGGCTATTGGAATAACTAATAAGTACATCATTATTAAAAGAGTAATCCTGATCAGTCAAACCATCCCAAAATGAATTGTATATTTTCAATGCCAATTGGGATTATTTTTAAAAAGGAAAGTTTCTTCCACAGAAGTAGATACATTGACCAAAGGTTTGGTGTTGCTAATTTCTCCATTTCCATGTCCAGGTGAAAGAACATAATCGGTTAAGTTAGAAAAGTGGCAGTTGCTTGGAAAGGGAGAGTACAAGTAATGGTGACAATTTTGCCAACTAAGAGGATAGACAGCTTTGGAAAGGAAACATACTTGACTGAATTCCAAATGTCTAGCTCAAAGGAAGAACAGAGGCAACAAATAACAGACAAATAATGGATCTAGGATTCAGGGTTTATAAAACTTAAATATTTGTCTTGAGACCAAAGTTAAGCACAAATACTGGTTCATTGTCATCTTGCTAGTTTAGATTCAAAGGTCATGTCAAAAGGTCACATGATACAGTGTACTCCTTGTGACATCATGTGCGTCAATAAAGGAGCATGTAAATAAATTGTTTTTTTCACTGCAGCTATGCTGAATCTCTGTGTATTGTAAAGCTGACTCCCCCATATATTTTTGCATAATATTTCTTAGGATTGTACATGTATTTACATAAACTGAAAGAAAATCAGTATAAAGCAAAATAATAGATAAAAGTAACCAAAGTTTCTGTATTGTTGTTATTACTGATAATTGAAGAGATCACATAAGTACGGGCAACACACAACATCCCTTAAGTCTGTTCTGCTGAATAAGTGTTAAGTTATAATCGTTTTCTTTAATTTTGATGTACATGGTGTTCGTACAGAGTGCTTGGTACAAGCATTCAAGTACACAAGTGCAAGCTTTATGGACACATACTTCCGAGGTATGAATGCACACATACACAGTGTTTTGGTCATTTGTGTCCCAGAATTAAAAAGTCAGATTATAGGGAAAAAGGCATTTGGGACTTAAGGTAATTACAGTAGCAAAGGTGGTGAAGGACTTTAGGTCATTGACTCTCATGATGGGTGGATTGATGTAAAGTTGGTAAATTGTGACAGGAGTAACTCATCCAAGCCACATGGTTCAACCACCTTGTTGTAGTGTGTGCTGGCTTGGGACAACATTTTTCCTTCACAAAGTGGGATGCACAATTATTTTGTGTGATAAGCATTTACCCCATGAAATTTTTCACTAGAGCTCAGCAAGTTATGCTTGTCCATTCAGAGTGACCGGTCATGAAATAATTGCATTTGGAGAGTTTGAATGCATTTGTTTGTATTCCCAATACGCACTTTTTAGCATCCTCTCCAAATTGCCATAATGTTGCCCATGTTATGAGATCTATTGGGATGGGACTCAAGGTCATCTTAAAGTTTGAAGACAAAATGTTTATGCATTACACAAATTAAAAAATCTCAGTACCCAAAACCAAGAAAGTTGGTAGCATCAAGATGCTGTGAACATAAGGTAGTGATGTGCCTTATGTTGGGGGTTCCAGATTTGGAGAAAGTACTCTGCAGTTTAGTTGCTTGCTTAATAAGTGTGCAAATATTAAGGTTAAATTGAACAGCTTTTGAAAAGAAAGCAAATTAAAAATGATAGTGTTTATTTTGAATAAATTAATTAAATGACATTAGTAACACCAATTTATTTGCATACTAGATTCTTAACCTGGTTTTCATTTTTGCGAAATCTTTCCTATTTTCCGTTGCTTGTCAGGTGGGAAGAGTTCAGCCACCGATAAAAAGAAGACTAGAAGAATTAGAGAGGAACACCATTATCATTTTGTAAGGTACAGTTTTCCTACTCTTACATTTGAAAGACACCCTAAAACTGCAAATTTTGTTTCTTTTGTCTGAAGTAACAAGCTAATGTATTTTGGTGATATGTTATATGGTACTCATTCACAGCTGCATGTGAAAATCAGCAATTTTTGGACTGTTGTGGTGAAAATAATTGACCAAAGTCATTTCACTGTGAGCTAAAGGACCAGACCATTTATACAATGTTGTATGTCATGTGAGGATGGGATTTATTTGTTTAAATGCAGGTCTATCATGGCATTGTTGCACTTCGTATGTACATAACTTAAGGTTACTATAAGTCTCTCTAATGGCCATGACTAGACTGTGTTTTGATAGGAATAAACAGATAACTGCAATACCCAGGGGTTAGAACCTCATTTGGAGAAGTGTGTAAGAAGTGTTATTTATGATTTAAGAAAGTTGGACTTTTTTTTCCTGCATGTCAGGGAAAACAAACATTTTTTTCTTGTCCCCTTCGTCAGTTCCAAGAGTCTTGAATCACAAGGTCACAGTTTGTGAATGTTGATCCAATATCTCAGTGTTTTACTCCATTTAAAAAGCAGCTGTATAATTTATTCACACCTAGCATTGCATAACCTGAGCAAGAGGACATACAAGAGATAGAAGCAAAGCTTTAATCCATTATTAGCATCCTGAGCATTTGAACCATGGTCTGCTTCGCTTGCAATGACTGGTCGCCTAGCCACACTGTGCAGTGCTTAGTATTATATGGGTTAGGTTTCCTTGCAAATCGGGCCTTTTTACCCACTTTAGTTGTTTTTCTTGTGACAATGATGAAAATATTACATATCCTTAAGACCAACTAACATGAGTGGACCTTTTTTTCCTTTCAAATACTCTGAAGTTAAATACAACAGGTGAGAAAATTCCTCATGGATGGGTCATTCGACCATCCATGAAGAATTTCTCACCCGTTAAGCATATTTTTAGAGTTGTTGGCAGTTAAATACAACAGGTGAGAAAATTCCTCATGGATGGGTCGTCTCGACCTCATCGTGAGGAATTTTCTCACCGTTACAGCATATTTTTAGAGTGTGTTGAGAAAATGAAAAAAAAGTCCACTCATGTAGGACCCCTAAACCCTGGTTTTAAACCCAAGTCTAAAGTGAGACTCCCTTTCCGCATTACAAGTACTTTGGGTTTGGTTTTGTCAAGTAATAGATTATTTGTCATAGACATAATAAACACCAAATCATGAAAATTAAATTCCATTGTTAAAAATTCTTAAGTAGATTTTTGCAAAATTGAGCTGGGAATCATAAGATAAAAACACAATTTAATCACCATAGTATATATCAGAGCTGCCAATCGACCCCTGGCATGATTTGTGCGGAGGCAACTAAATCTCCCTGTCTCCTGCTTGAGTGTCAAATCTCCGGATTTTCCCCCCACTGATAGTTAAAAAAATAGCGTCTTTTTACTCGGGGAAAAAAAAAGTTAGTAGTAAATTCTTTATTATTCCAGGGTACTCGGTTCAGTTACGAAACTGTCTCCCATGGGACCCTGACGAATACATATATATACAAAAGCCATGCAAAATACAAAATAATACATTTGAATAGTACAATTCAAAATCAATAAGATGACAAAATATAACAAACTCAGTGGTTGTTGTTCTCTAGAACATGAGATTTGAAAGTATTTATGTTCAAATAGAAAATAAATTGCACCTTACAACAGTCGGGAGGGCGTTCCAAAGGGTACGCCCCCTCTAAAAAAGTGTACGCGTGCCTGGTATTATGTTAAAGGAGGAATTACAAGGTTGTTGGAAGATTGACTACGGGTACTCTTGAATGAAAATCAGAAATATACATAAACTGAGATGAAAGATAAGATGGGGCATCATTTTTAAAAATTTGAAAACCCAAAAGCAGCTGATTTTGCCATCTTTTGTCCAGTTTATCCCAGTTTAAAGTAGTCATCAAGTCATTAATTGAGGTGCTAATATCAGTAATAAAAGAACACGATCAAGCTTGTTTGCGAGAATTTGTACTTCCTTATTGTCAGTATTTTCGTCATTTTCGACAATATTGAAAAATATAAGTTGGCATTTATACAATCACGACAATGTTAAAAATGACGCAAAATGCCAACATTTGGGAAGTGTTTGTTTTTCTGAGTAAAAATTCACAAAAGCAATTGTGTTATTGAAATAAAAACTAAACATAAAAAGTAGAAAATAAGCAAAAATGATAAAATCTTTACAAGCAATTAAAGACATAAGATTATAAGATTTCCAGTCTACAAAGTCTGTTCAAATGGTTTCCAACATTTTTCTCCATACTTTCGGATGGACTCACACATCAAAATTTTTATATTTAACATTTAACTGCATATGCTGTGTCTTAAAGTGTTTACACCAGTGGTGCAAAGGGATAGTCCTACACATATGAACCTGGTTTGTGATATCTATTTGCCTTATAAGTTTAGCTCCATCATTGTCGATGCGTAGCCCTGTCAAATTTGTTTGGAAAACGGATTTTGAAGAGTGCTACTATCTCCTGAAAATGCGTTTATATACGTATGTAGATGGTAGTTTTTTCAAGTTAACGAGGCATTGAAATTGACTTTTACTTTCAACCATTCATTTCATGATTTCCTTTAAAAAAATTCTACATATGGACTAGTTCCTACTGACAGTTCCTTAAATGGGCCAGGGCTGTCAGACGGCAGAAGCGGTGTCAATTTTTTTCGGAAAGCTTTATTTTAAGGAGCTCTATCTCACGATCCAGTCCATAAGTATGTAGGTGCTCGTTTTCAAGTTAAGAAGAGCTTTAAAAAGTTGACTTTTACTTAAAACCTGTTCATGTCATTAATTTTTTTTTTTTAAATACCAAGGGAACTAAGTTCCTACTGACAGTGTTCCTTTTAATAAACGGGAGAAGCTTCATTGATCTTAATACAACAAAATCCTTGGCTGTTTAATCCCTTTTGAGGACCTAGCTGTTACAAACAACACTGGAAACCCCGCTAAAAGTTCAAAAAATTGCTTTGATTCTGATCAAATTTCCACAGATTCCAATAGCAAGTTCCCGATTCAAAATCTTATTGTTGGCAGCTCTGATAATATGCAAATATACAGTCATATATTGACAACCTGCTTTGGATCTTGGGCCGGGTCCACACGGAAATTTGTCTTAATACTCGATTGTGACACAATTGTAATAAGCCAATGACGACTGCAGTCACACTGCCGGTATCATTTATTGTATCGTGTCGGCATTCAATTTGGGTCATACGCACATCACGAGGTCTGTCGTATACTGGTGTCAATCATTTTCATGTTGTGACACATGTTTGAGGTGTCCTCGGTTAGTTGGTTTGGCGGCAATTCCATGGCAAAAAAACATCAACCGCGATTGTTAAAATAAAGGACAGTACAACGCTCTTCTTATACCAACTTACAGGTGTCCATTTGCGCGATGCAAAAGTGAAGGGGAACGGGACACGGTGAGCAATTGTGTGTCGTCATGAATTGATAGAGTCCAGCTCTGAATGCCAGTGAGAATCGTTCTATTCACATGGTAATTAAAACAGCTGGCGGTGTCTACTTCCGGGTTTGATTTCTTCATGGCGGGATTCACTGGGGTGTTCAACAATCAGCCTTAGTTAGTCGCGCATTACTTTAAAGGTGCGTGTTTTCCGATCGTCTTTGGGGCCCCACTGATTTACCCGAAGTAGTATCGATTTTGAATCAGATTAAAGCCGTATTTTTCTCATTGTCGTCCTTAATTTTGAGCCCTCAAATGCCATTTCATTCCCAATATAAACAAAAAAACGCCGTTTAGTGGTTAACCACAATATTAGCACAGTATTGGGAATAGGGCTATGCCCAACCCATGCATTATTGCGTCTACCACACACAACAGCAAGTTTGTTTCCACGGTAACTGCTGGGGTGTATGTGTAAGTGCCCGGCTCTCATAGCAGTAGAGAACACAGTACACATAAAATCGAACAAGCACCTTAAAGGTCCATAATAAAATGTCGCATAATACTCCTGTCCCCAGGACCCCCAAGATTGTTTTGGTCAAAATTTTGGTAATCAGAAGAAAACTACTATTTTTTTTCTCATAATAACCCTGGAATTTTAATAGGTCTAAAGATGTTTGGTTTTGATGTTAGGCCGTAAAAAAAAAAGTTTGTTGCCCTTTTTTCCGACCGACCCAAAATAATCGTAAATCATGGTCGCCTTTTTTTTTTAAATTTTTTTTAATTTGGATTTATAAGAAAACAACAATTAAAATACAATTAAACTACCCCACAAGGAATTTTAAAACCAATATCCGAAAACAAACCCCAAAGTTCTGGGCAAACCAATTCCAAGCGTTCTCCGGCATGGTATGATCACATTTTATTGTACGCGGCAATGGAAACCACAACATATTTAGTCAGTAGGTGTTTTCATTCATAAAATATTGTGCCGCCGAAGTTTTCTTAAGCAGACTAATCACGATCCCGTCCCCTTTTCTTTAAAATGAAAGTTCTAGACGTATATGTATACATTCATGTGTGAAAGAATGGGGGGGGGAAAGGGGATGAGATTCAGCATTTTAATACAGGTCGTTTGATGTACGTAGGAATGTGTAAAATAACAGCGTGTATGTTTAATTATTTTTTATATCGACATCGTCTTCATTCACGCAACAAGTGTAGGACAAATAAAATAAACATAACATGAGTTAATTTAATGAGGTTGAACAAAACAAACTCAAATTTGATAGAATTTTGACCATTTTAAGATATTAATTTTATATAGTCCATGAAATACACGGTACAATACGTCAATTTGTGTGCGATTTAAAGATGGCATCTGGCGCTACACTGTTGCCGCTTCACAGCAAGTACGATACGGTGCTTCATTGTATTTTAACCACATCACATCCTGTCAATTTGGATGCTAACATTTGACATTTGACCATAATACATACTGATACAAAAGTATTCCGTGCTACAGTTGGAAGCGGTTATTGGTGGCTGCACACCAAGTCGCCCTTGGCCTTGGCAGAATGTTGGGTCGGTTGGTCGTGGTGAACTCATTTTGTTGTTGGGTGGGTGAAGAGTAGCATTAAACCTGTTTAGATAACAAAAGTTTAAGACAATTGCATTTCTCCTTTTTTTTGCTCTTGGTATTTAAAAAAAAAAAAGATCGCCCGACCGACCCTCCCAATTTCATGCCGAAAAGGGCAAACAAACATTTTTTTAAGGCCTATGATGCAAATATGCCCCATTTTGGTTGAACCAATATTGATTTGCACACTACTCTATGGGCTTACAATATCACGCTTTTAGCTCTTAAAACCGGGTTGAAATATCGGTGCAGAAACTTTACAGATGGGGTTTGGGGTGAAGGCCATCTATCAAGATGAAAAATCGGGTATGCGTGCTATGGTGCAGAGAGCATTTCCCGGAAGTGAGCTGGGAGAAGGGAAGGTCGCCATCATGGTTGATGATTTTCGTATACAATGACAGCATTGGGGTTGCATTTTTTTTTCGCAAATTATGTACAATGTTATCAGATAAAGGCGACACAACTACGAACATTTTTGTCAATTGACCAATTGCGACATGATTACAATACGCCGACGAAAATTTGGCGGTCACACATACCAAATATTATAGTAATACTACAATAAACTGACATGTCGTAATTTGGGTGACCCCGGCCTTGGTGGGTATACTTGTCTCCTGTCAGGAGTTCACACCAACATGCATTATTTTCTTACACAAGAAAGTAATAAAATCGCATTGACCTCATGCTAGTTGAAGACTCTGGAAAATTCCATGAGGTGAGGTGCTAATATACTGATTACAACAAATGTATCATTTTTGTGGATCTTGCATACCAAGAGGTTATTCCAATAAGAATGGTATTGGGGTGGTAAAATTTTAAATACGACCTTTCATTTGATATCAAATCGATACTATTTCTCCGGGTAAAAAATCAGGGGGTCCCAAGACGATGGACACGCACCTTTAACTTTTACATCTGCTGGCTCATGAAATTTTGAATCACTTATTCTATTACATGGGCCTGATCATCCTAGAATTGAACTGCAGATGTGTAGTTGACATAGCAAGGTTTGCCTATGTATTTGGGTGTAATCTCATGTGCAGCAAATTTCCAGTAATAATTGTTTGTTGGTACTCTGACTTATAATCGTATCTCACTCACGGATTGAATCCATGGCTATAGGCAATGGCAGCTGCGAGTCCTGCTACACAAATCTGACTATCGTCTATCCTCTCGAGCAGATTGAATCCAATGGCTATAAGGCATGCGCTCATTCTTCTACACAAATGCGACTGACCTATCGTATATCATCTCGAGTCGATTGAAAATCCAATTGCTATAGGCATGGCAGCTGCAGTCTGCTACACAAATGCTGACTGACTATCGTTATATCATCTCGAGTAGATTGAATCCAATGGCTATAGGCATGGCAGCTGCAGTCTGCTACACAAATGCTGACTATCGTATATCATCTCGAGTATATTGATCATGGCTATAGGCTGGGCACTGCAGTCTGCTACACAAATGCTTACTACTACTATCGTATATCATCTCGAGTAGATTGAATCCAATGGCTATAGGCATGGCACTGCAGTCTGCTAACAAATGCCCGAACTATCGTATATCCTCTCAGGAAGATTGAATCCAATGGCTATAGGCATGGCATCTTCAGTCTGCTACCACAATGCTGACTGACTATCGTATATCATCTCGAGTAGATTGAATCCAATGGCTATTAGGCCGGCGTCTGCAAGCTACACCATATTTTTGTTGTTTTCCTTACAACATGATGCAAAAAATTTGGGATAGTTATTCTGTGTATCTAGCTGACAGAAGTGTATTAATTTGGACATTTTAAAATTGTATCCTGACAATTTAATTCCAAATATATAAGTTTTGTATCATTATACCTAGAATCCAAATCCACTTAACTACCCCAGCGTGCAATGGATTAATCCCTATATGTACAACATCACATCTTTTTAGGATATGTTATGTACAACATCATGTCCTTTGGATTATATTTGTATCAACATCATGTCTCGATTTATTTAAGATATGTTATTCAACATCATGTCTCATTAGGATATGTTATGTACAACATCATGTCTCATTAGGATATTTATGTACAACATAACAGTACACAATTAGACTGATTTGTATGTACACATCACGGCTCATTAGGATATGTGATGTCTACATGTTCTCCTTGGGATGTGAATTTTTTCAAGCATTAATTGAAGTTAAATACATGCTACTTTTGAGGCAGCACCTTGTGTACTTGCCTGTTATAGCAACATCCTATACAAAAATGCACTAGACAATGCCTACCCTGTAAGACTGTCTTGTGTAGCACCTGCATTGGAGACATCAACAGACTTACATGTGTTCAGGAAAAATGGAAATTGTTTCCTTGGAATTTCGCTCAAATGGTGTGTATTTTGCTTCTATGAGTAAGTGCACGTGTTGATTGAATGACCGCTATTAAACTCACCATGCATGCACATAATGCACAAGGCAATTACACAATGGTTATTTTCTGACTATTGAAAAAAATATTACAGAGAAAATGATCTGTATAGGGTAATAAATATAGGCATGACAGTAAAAAGACGTTGTACTTTATACAAGCAAAAAGTCTGCTGAAATTCACATTGAGAAAATTATTCAAAGAACTCTCAAATGTCCTTATTTTACATATTTTAAATTTCTGTCCTGTGTATAGATGCACCCTGACATCAGCGACAGTGATTTGTCAATATAGTTTTCAATTAACTTTTGGTTTGCATTCAGAAAAAATACTGAAATTTGAATGCTGGACATTAACTAGGACATGCAATTTCTTTACAATGTTTTCTATTATTTTATAGAGGATATATTTACCAGTTTAAGAAGATAACTTGGCTTGTAAGTAACTTCTCAAGTGTGAGCTCCTTGATTTATAGATAGTGTATTTATCAGCTGAATTAGATACTTGCACAATTTCTCCATCTGTATTTTGGTCCATTGCATCAAGCAAGAATAAAAAAATGGGCATCATTTTGGCATGGTGTGCAAAATTAAATTCCAGGATGTATGTGAACATATTGAATTTCATACACAATTCTCTGCATACAATCATAACATTTCTACTTGTATGGGTATGTCCATAGATATACAAAAATGAAGTTCCTATTAAAATGCAGGCACAGCATATAGTCAGATTTTAGGAAGACTACATTTTAAAGAATTAAAACTCTTTAAAATTTTGCACAGATGTGGCACACTGAACCTTGGCAAAAAGAAGGGGCCAGTTGCAATGTAGAAATGAAATAATCAACCCAGCATTTTCTAAACCCTTATCATTGCTAGTGTACATTTCTAAAGAGGGAGAGAAAACATACTGTGAAGAGCTCATTTTTATGCCTCTGTTGTTAATACTTTCCTGGAATCTTTTTTCCTGGAATCTATTACACATTTTACTCAGTATCAATAGATGCATTTTGTCAGTCCTCTAGAAGCATTTTCAGATATCCAAAGACATATGAAAAGCTCACTTTCAAAAGAGCCTAAATCCACTTTTGATAAAATTGATACTAATTTCACATTTGAAGCATACTCGGTTCCAAAGTTAAGGGCTTCGTTTTCTGGAAAAGTTCAGATTCTTGAAAAAGTTTGCTAATTTCTCACAGAAAATCAAACTTTTTCCCTTGAAAATTTTTGTTAGGATCATTCTTAACAAAATTAACCCCTAAAAAGGAAATTTCAAAAGCAATACGGTGTTGAGAATACTTCAAAAATAAAATCAGTGGTTTGCTAAAACATGCAAAATTGGTGGCCATCTTGGAAAACAAGTGTCATAACTCAAAGATTTCATAAGCAATCTCGATGTGGTTTTTTATTTTAATTTCCAGCTGAGATTCCCTTTGCAGTGAATCTTGTTTTAAGGTCATGGTATTGTGGGACAGTAGTCTGACAAAATTTGGTGTGCAAATATTTTTTCTAAAAGGGCCTAAATCCTCTTAACACAGAAAGTAAAGAAATGCATAGAAAACCTTGTAAAAATCAGAGTAAAACTAATGTGGTTTTCAGCTTCTACATGTGGGATCTTTTCTTTGACAACAAAATTATATGAATTGAAAATGTGCAATGTGGTTATTGTTAAAAATGGTGACTTTCTCTTCTACAAAAATTGGATGTAGGTCCTTTTGGAAATCATTTCATATGTTTACATCGGCTGTATTGGCCCTTTGCTTGGTTTGCCGTATCAGGTAGAGCCTTAAACTTGCTTGGAAAAAATGAGGTGTAGCACAATAATAACCTCTTACAAGGTAATTGTTTTTGTGTAGAGAGTCTAACCTGATCAAACTGTTGTGTAAATGTACCCATTTGTAATGCTGCCAGTTAGAGGCTCTAAGTATTTTAGGGGTGTCACAAGTAATCTAGGTCAAAGTTAAGGGGAAAAATGGATTTGAATGATGTCGTTCCAGCTCCCCCTACAAATTGTGGAACTGTGCAAAGAACAAAAAAAAAGGGGGCGAAAATTGGGTCCATGGTTTATCAAGGGTCGAAATTAAAAGTGGTTACATTTACAAATAGTTTGCCAATGAAACAAGCATGGTCCATGGTAGTGCATGAGTTAGCTCTGCCTACACTTGGCAACCAATCATGACATTGGTCGGAGTGGTGAGAAATGTCTACTCAGAAATAGCTTTTTTGTCTCAGTCCTTGACTATAATTGATAAGTTAGCTGACTAATAATTAGTGAAGGCAATAGAATGCAGTCAGTGTAGGTGCCACAGTAACAGCGTGTCTTGTGGAATTTATACTAAGGGCTATTGTGTGATAAACTTGAATAAGTGGTCAGTATGCAAAATAACTGATAGTACTGCATAAGCTAATCCATACCATATCAGAGCCACTTAAGACAAAATATAAACAATCCTGGGATAATGATAGAATATTTAATTGATAGCAGTCAAGTATGCTGAATGTTTTCTTTGAATATATGTATGATTTCAGTAGCCACTTAGGGGGGGACGGGGGAGAATCAGAAAAAATTAAAGTTACTAGGTTTGGGCAATTTTGACGAGTTAATTTAAAATGGATACCTTTATTTGTTTGCAGAGGTATAGCCAGGATGGGGGCGGGGTGGGTGGGCCCCCCCCCCCCCCCCCGGAAATTTCTGCCAGAGATTAGGGGCGATGGTACATTTGGCAGCAAGGTGTTTTGTTAGAAAGATTAATATTATGCGTATATTCATAATACAGCTTGCAGCTTTATAACAATAGCCAATACAAATGTCAATGTTGGTACCAAAGTTGACGGGTGTCTTTTTTGTTTTGTTGGTACACTTATAGGGCCAGTAATTCACAAATCTGTGCCTCTCCATCTCAAACTCATGGCTACGCGACGGTGTTTGTACCATAGATGTTCATATTAAGAGCGCTAATAAGGCAGCCCTAAATGATGTACGCACCATAAAATTTTGGGCTAAGCTAACGACAGTTGTAAAAATGGCGTAATCATCGGTGCATGAGCACTTCGGGGGTTTGTCACAGTTATGGGAAGGAAATTATTACACTAGACCCAAAAAAGAACCACACATTTTATTGAATAACTTCTAACAAAACCTCAGACTTGACAGAAAATTTGAGTGGGAAATTGAATATCAAAATGTCAGGAATGCAAACCTACAAAAAAGTATACTCTGTTATAAATGAAAAAAATTTATAAAATGACAATTGAAATGTATTTGAATGAATGACCATTATTAATGAAAGCATGAACAATTCACAAGCAATTCAATGAATTCTTGCAATGATGTGTAACATGTCTATTGCATAAAATAAATCTAGTCTGGTTTTATACCTAGCTATCCGAATATCAGTTGGCAACTAATTTAACAGAGTGAATGAATTCCAAATTAGTTTGTCACAGGTCATTGCAGGGTTCATTTGTTACTTCATGAAGTGTAACTGATTATATTTCCACTCTTTATTTGGTTCCAATTTATCAAATTGAAAGTATTTCAAACCCCATGAGTTGTTTTTGCCCATTAAATGGATCTCAAAATTGTGCAATTACCACTTCATAATAAATAGCCAAAACAAGATGGTAAGTGGAGTAAAACTTGTTCAAATATGTTAAAACCCATGGTTCAGAAGAGCTACATCATCAACACACGTATTAATTAATTGCTCTCGCACACTTATAAAAGCTGTTTAAAATGATCAACCTAACCTAAAACAAATCCAGAAATGTTGAAGGGAACTGGTCTTGGGATAGTACAGGTAAGCTAAGATCGTAAAGGAGTGTAAACGAGATGGTTAAAATAACACACATTGTGAAAGCCACAGTTGATGAAACGGGGTAAATAGTAAACTTGAACGGCCTCCATATGCTGCTTCAGGTGCTACGTTTATTCACCAGCAGATTTGGGGTAGAAAGTATATTCATAGAATGAAATATGCAAAAGCTCCCATATTTAGTAATATTTAATGCTTTAACTTGTAGTAGGAGGCGTGAACAATATCCAGGTGAAACCAGACACAATAGCATTACAAGCTGTAGTTTACCCGCTACATAGTCCTTTGTTTTCAGTCACCACTGAAAGTAATAACCACTGGTTCAGGGATGCAAATTCGACAAGAATTACAGAATCAATTATTGCAGTTGATTCTTGTAGATCCAGATATGAGAATCAATTCTCCAAGGAAAATGTATTAAAGCGACATAATGGTATAAAAAAATATTCGACATAATGAAAAGGACCCTACTGAAATCACTTCCACAAGTTTTTGAAAAACAAGATTTGGATGTTGACTTCTGCTAAACAGTAAAACAGGAAGAGTTCCAGAGGGGAAGGTGGCAGTGCGTGGCAATTAGGGACAGAAAACCAAGTGTTGACATCCCTGACGGAATTTATAGTGTAGCTAGAATTTTTTGGACACAATTCAAAAGTATTCGACCAGGATTCAGGCATGTACTTTAGGTTTATAGTAAGAATGGACTGGCAAGTGGAAGATGGATTAACCGGGATTACCACATATACAATAGCAATGGTCTGGGGGAGCTGATGACAGCATGTTTTTCAAGGAATTAAATGCTGGCAGTAATGTTAGCATCTTTTCCAGAAATTGCCACGAAACTTGCCACCTCCCCTCTGGAACTTTTCCGTGTTTACTGTTTTTAAGAATGTAAACATCCAAATTGTTTTAAACGTGTGGAAGTGATTTAGTAAGGGTCCTTTTCATAGATCTGAATATTATTTTATGCCATTATGTCGCTTTAAGTGTGTCATAGTAAATTTGTTATCGAAAACTCAGACGATTTAGCCATGTACTAAAAATAAATCGATGCAAAAATATGCCAGGTGTGGGTCAGGATCTAGCTAGCATTTCAAATATAAAAAAATGGGTGGATATTCCAATTTGTTAAATGTGTGAAAGTGTTTGGAGCAGTTGTGTTAGTGGGCTATTTCTTTTTATTATCTCTTGTAATGAAGTATCTTACAAATACATGAATTGGTACTGGACTTGCTGTTGGTCATCAATATTGAGCTCTCGTCAATTAGTTAGGCTCATGGTTTGGATTCAAAATCGATTTTCATCATGTAAAAAAGTAAATCCTTTTTTTTTTCAAAGTGAGCTAGCTTGCTTTGTAATCCAGGGAACCAGTAGCTATTGATGTGAATGAGTAGCTGAACCAAAAATACAATTGTTGCAAGGATGAAATAGGAATAGGAATGTTCTTCAAGAATTGATGCTTTTTTTCTCTGAAACATAAAAATGTTCTGTGTGAAGATGGGGAAATAAAAAAAGCATTCCTCTCATGGCGCTCTAGATTTTTTTGATAGTGTTTGAATGAGGAAAATTGTGGCCTAATGGTCTCTTATGTTAATTGGGCAGTCCAACAGTTGTGCCAATAATGGTTGAATAGGCATAGTAGTGGTACCTGCCATTTGGAGCAATAGACAAAGGATATCAATCTATCTTTATAGGCCTTGGACTATTTATGTTTCAGTCCAACCACTGATGTCATCCCACTTTTTCAAATAAAACTTTGTGCAAATAAAAGATGTTATTGTATATTCTATACATTCACACATTCTGCCCTTATGTACATCCCAATGGAAAAGTGTGTATTAACAAAAGTTTACATATACACACTTGCATGATCTTTGTAGCTTGCTTTCCAGGTGTAGCTCATAGTACATGTACTTGCATGTACAACTGAAGATAAACTGTATTGTCTTTCTTAGGTAGTGTTTGCACTAGCTAGCAGGGTGAAATATACTGAATTGTAGTTGTTTTCCTTCAAAATTATTGTACCTCTTAAAGTAATCTTCCCATTAGTTCCAGTGAAGATGATTTCTGAGGCATTCAGGTATTTTGAGGTGCAACTCAAACAATGAAATACTGTCAAGTTGATTTCTATGTGTTTTGTATGAAACGGGTGCCTGCAGTGCAAGCGGACATGCAAATGGGACAGCAAAATAAGTAGCCTGTTTTGTCTTTGTGAAGTATAGATTGCTAAAGTGATACAAAGAAGCCGGATTCACAATAAGTGAGAGCTAAGTAAAGTATGGCATGCACTCTTGATTACATGCATTAGCTACATGAATCTGACCCCAGGTTTGCATTTTAAAAAATGCTTATAGATACAGGCTATAAATGCTATACAACAAGGTACATACATGCCAAAATATACCGGTGTACGTATAGACAGATTTAGCAATAGCCATGCATTTTTTCTATATTTTTGCGTAACTTTTTCACTTGTGTATTATAATAATTGTTATTATTGCAACTATTGATGCCTGCAGAACATGTGACAACTGAATGGTTATTAAAAATCTATAGTATAATATTCATATGAAATGAAGGAATATTTTGAAATATTGTATTCATATTTGACTTTGTATATATTTAATATCTGTATTTTTTGTCATGCAGAAGATAAAAACAAAAAAATGTTCTCTGTTGGAAGGTCCTTACCACAGGTTTGTGTAATTGGACTGGTTTGAGTTTTATTTTATTTATTTAGTATACCAAAAAATATACATGTTGGTTTATTTCTCCTGCATGTTATCCCTTTGTACAGATATTCACAAGGGAGTCAAAAAAATAAAACAAGCAGGATATTTGTTGAAGTATTTTGTTATTATGCGTTTTATTATGTTACCAACTTTCTGTTTTTCTTTTGTTTATGGAAAAAGCATGCAATACTACATGTTTACACTGTGAAATAATTGATAGGAAATTGACAATGGCATGTTAATAATGCCTTCCATTGTAGCACAGTGTCTCTGTGTGCAATCACTGTGTGCAATGGAACCAAATATAAAGCAATGCCAGAGGACACTATTCTACAGCTAATATATTTAATGCAATTATCACTCCACAATTACAATAGGTCATTTACATTTAACGTACATACAACCATTCAACCTTTCTCGCTTACAAGTAGGTATACCACGCATGTTTTTCTCTATGTGTTCCTGTTGTGTATCTACATTGGTAACAATGGGACTCTCCAGATCTGCATTAATACGGATCAATGTGGTACTTGTTCGCGTTGTGTCTACAAGGGCATATTGTGTTCCTGCACAGCGTAGACAGTGCGCAAAAGGAAAGCGCTTCTTGTGTGTTTTTTACTGCGTCGCGCAGTGCCATGCTTAAATCACATTTTTGTTATGCGCTGCATACTTGCACTTTAGTGTTACATAATGTCATAATACTCGCGCTGTAACAGCGTGAAAATGTGCATCATGTAGACAGTCCAACGCACATCTACTCAGATCTGGATCTCGGAAGTACCACATTGATGCGGATCTGGTGTCTCGTGTAGAGAACCCCATTATTTCTTGTAGGATTGTTGATGCAAGAGTGAACATGGTATATGTTGCTTTGTTGTGCAGAGTGCATATATTCATGTGGTGAACCATTAACTTGACCTGTTATACTGCATCTTTCATATATTTCTCTGCTTGTACTTGTCTTTTACATTTTTTTTATCTTGCATGGTTATCTTGTACAGACATTTATTGTAAGTCTATCATTTAAGAGTTCTTTGCTAACTTATTTGAGCAATACGAGTAACTGTGGTTGCAGATAATTTTACTCATTGCTTGTGCTGTATTTCCCAAACTGAACAGAACTATGTGTATGTCCCAACAGAATATGAGTAGTATTTCCTATTTTCTGCAATGAATTGGTATGAAACCTTTTTAGGTACAAGAGTTAATGGTTTCATTTGATAATTGCATGAATACTGTAAGTGGCCTTTCAATTGCTTTATATTTGGTAGACCAGCTTGCCTATTAAATGTCTCACACAAACAAAGATGAGAAGAAAAAGATGAGTTGTTTATATGGAGATTTATTTTAGTGTTCATCAAACTATATAGTATACAAATATTGACAGTCTGTGCATGCAATAGTAAAACAAATACAGCACAATGTTTATTTTGGATTTTTCTTTTTCACAAAGTAAAGTTGAGTGAAATGGAATGATTAAAATTTGACAGAATGATCTATTTATAATTATTAATCTTTCCCTGGAGATGGCCAGCGCACGATAGTGTTGAAAAAAACAACAACAAAACATGCGCTTGGCCGGATTCGAACCGGCGAGTGCGGCGGCGACCTTCGTATTACATGCATGACGCTCTTACCAACTAAGCTATCAAGGTAGGGTTGGTGGAGGAGCGATAGATATCATCTATAGGTGTTAGGTTCGAAAGATTAATAAATATAAATCCTTGTCTACTAGGAAAGTGAAGGACACCTTTCGGACCTAACACCTATAGTTGCTGATGATATCTATCGCTCCTCTACCAACCCTGCCTTGATAGTTTAGTCGGTAAGAGCGTCGTGCATGTAATACGAAGGTCGCCGGTTCGAATCCGGCCAAGCGCACATTTTTTTTTTCAACACTATCATGAGCTGGCCATCTCCAGGGAAAGATTAATAAATATAATTCTTGTCTACCTGGAGAACTAAGTAGATAAATTTCAGAATGATCTATTTTTACTATTGTCTAAACAAGCAGACAATATTTGTTTAATCATTTTTGGCCTCGCAATAGTAAGTGGGTTTTGTTAACGTGACATGGCTGAATCTATGTTAATGAATGATAGTGAGCTACATGGTTGTATGCATGTTAATGGAATGATAGTGAGCTTATTGTCCCCAACGAATTAAGTTTGGAAGGGGAATATAAAATGGGCTCTGTCCGTATGTCCGTCCGTGAGAAAAATGTTATCCCTGCAATTTCCACAATAAATTGTTAACCCTATCTGTCCTGAGCTGAATTAAAGGCACTATCAGTGATTTGCCAAATCAGAACATCAAAAAAAAATCATCAAAAATCAGATTTTTACCTGTATTACAAGTATAGCTTACATACCCTGTAAAGATAGACTGAAAGCAACCTAATAGAGACAAATCAGATATTTTAGTTATTACTGTCCGTACGGACACTTACTACAACACGTAAATTGAATGGGGATTCAAATCTTTGAACACTGTTGTTTTCTTCCTTTTTGTGGGCCGCCAGCTATAGCTGGAGGACCACTTAGCAATCCGTTGTGCGTGGATGTGTGTGTCACTAAAATGTTTAGTTTTTGGACGGATTGCGTAGCAAAATCCGGCTTACGAAATGGCAATGTCTGGATGTACGTTGTAAGTGTGTGTGTGTCTGGTCAACATTTTGCCATAACTGGGTATATTGTAGGAGTGGACAAGCCCCTACTAACCATGTAATTCATTCCCCCAGGGACCTCCCCTGGGTCTGACAGGGGGTGGGGAAATGTCAAAAAAGGTCAACATTTCACAAAAAAGTAAACATTTTGCCATAACTTTTTTTCCAGATGAGCTAGAGTAGCTAAACTTGGGTATATTATAGGAGGGGGACAAGCCCCTACTAACCATGTAATTCATTCCCCCAGGGTCCTCCCCTGGGTCTGACAGGGGGTGGGGAAATGTCAAAAAAGGTCAACATTTCACAAAAAAGTAAACATTTTGCCATAACTTTTTTTCCAGATGAACTAGAGTAGCCAAACTTAGGTATATTGTAGGAGGTGACAAGCTCCTACTAACCATGTACATTCCCCCAGGGTTCTCCCCTGGGTCTGACAGGGGGTGGGGAAATGTCAAAAAAGGTCAGCATTTCCCAAAATTCAAATTTTTTTTCTAGATGAGTTAGTGTAGCCAAACTCAATATAATTTTAGTCTATAGACTGAAAGTGTTTAGACCTATACTTTTGATAAGCTCCTAGGCGACCGCCTAACTGCCTGATATGGAGTTTTGTTGAGGTTTGGGTCCAACAGTCCACTTAGCTTCAAGTGCCTTCCATGCAGGCAGACTGGCTTATGGACTTTTTGTCTCCACCTTCTTGAGTCAAGACTATACATACACAATGTACACCCATATTATTCAACGCCCCAGAGCTGCACATACCCTAGGGAGAAAAAGCAATCCGTCCATACCGCCATTGGCAGTTTACAGATTTTTTCAAAAATTGTGTTAATTTTTTGTTTTCAAATTGAACTCAATTGAAAAGTTGAAGTTTAATTGGAACCAAACTTGTTTCATAGGTGCACCATGGGATTGGGATCCCTCATATGTTGATGAGGTCAAAGGTCATATGCCAAGGTCAAAAGGTCATGTGAGGTCAAGTTGAAAAATATGCTCAAATGTTAAAGGTGTTTGTTCCGATTTATGTGTATTGTGTTCTCTACTTGATATGAGAGCCTGGCACTTGCACATACACCCCCATACACCCCATCAAGTACCGTGGGAAACAAACTTGCGGTTTTGATGGTAGACGCAATAATGCATGTTGCAAAGCTCTATTCAATACTGTACTAATATTGATGGTTAACCACTAAAACGGCGGTTTTTTGTTTATATCTTGAGACTGAAATGGATTTGAGGGCTCACATTTCAGGACGACAATGAGAAAAATATGGCCTTTCATCTGATATCAAAATCGATACTACTTCCGGGTAAATCAGGGGGTCCCAAAGACGATCGGAACACGCACCTTTAATTTTTTAAAAAAAATTGCATTGTTTTTTTTTTTAAATTGAACTAAATTGAAAAGTTGAAGTTTAATTGGAACCAAACTTGTTTCATAGGTGCACCATTGGATCCCTCATATGATGAAAAGGTCAAAGATCATGTGTCAAGGTCAAAAGGTCATGTGAGGTCAAGTTGAAAAATAGGCTAAAAATGTAAAATTGACCTCAATTGAAAAGTTGAGGTTCAATTGGAACCAAGCTTGTGTCATAGGTGCACCATGGGATCCCTCATATGTTGATGAGGTCAAAGGTCATATGCCAAGGTCAAAAGGTCATGGAGCGGCCCACAGCTTCTTTGAATATAGTGAGCATGAAAGCCGAAAACCTCAAAATTCTAGTTGTAATTTTTCATTTGGAAAGAAAGTTATACAAATTCTACCGCAGATCTATTCGTCACTTTAGACGACTAGTGCAACTTTCAAATATTTTGATTCTTTTGGGTGGATCACTGATAGTGCCTTTAAGGGATGTGGTCTGGTGTAGTTTAAAGAGGTAAGCAGTGATTTGCTGATCCGAAACAAAAATATCAAAATTCGTATTTTGGTATTTTTGCTACTGGCATGGATGTCCAAACATAACCTGCAAGTGGTTGGCTTGAAATCTGTATTTACACCACTGGCGAGTGCCAATTGTGTAAAACGTTTTTCTATGGAGTGTGAACTGCGCACTATGATGAGATTGCGATTTATTCCGTATTGAATATGTGTTTAGACAATTTGGCACTCGACAACCCTCTTAAGACAAGGCAGTACTTTTTACAGGGGGTAGGACATGCCATCCTAACAGCAACAGACTGAATTCAAATCGGCATCAACATCCGGCGCGACTCGAGTGCTTGTTCTTTTCAAAGACTTGCCGGTAGGAGGGCGCTATTACGCGTATTGGATGGTTACACACAGACTTGGCTAAAGTCTAGGCCTGGTCACAAATATTTAAATCTAAATGACTGTTATTATAAATTACACTATTTTGCATTGGGGTTAAATCTACTAACCCTGACAGATTTTGAAATTAATAATTCCAAAATTATCATGATATTACTAAGATGTATTGAACTAAGGTTTAAGAGGAGATTTTGTAATGTAACTGAGACAGAGACTGCCATAGTAAATGCACATAGTAGTTCCCCAAATTACCATTTGGAAATCCCCAAATCGAGCAGAGCATGTCCTACCCCTCCCGACTTTTTTATTTGATTCTGTAATTTCTCTACGTGCGTATCAAAATTCCGACTTGAGATAAAAAAAAGCCTTTCCCTGTGAATATCCCAGATTTATAAGCGTACTATTGTGCACCATGACCTACACAGTTTGACCGCAAACACAAAAATTATTGATCTTTGTTTATTCTGTACTGGTGAAAACCACAATCAACTGTTTTTAATATCTGGGGTGTGGTTCTTCAGGATTTTTCCTGATTTCAGGATTTTTTATTTTCAAAATTTCCGCAACTTTATTTTCAGCTGGATTCTAAGTATTTAAGGTCAAATTCACACTGTTTTGGGGCTTTTTAAAACCAAATTCAGGATTTTTTCACAAACTCAATCGCACCCCTGTAATATAGATTTTGAGGCTCCATTGCTGTATGTGTATTTGCAGGAGACGGTACGATAAATATTCTTTGTTTTTTCACTATTTGGTGTTTTTGTTCATATATCAAAGTAGTTATATGAAGTTGTACATTCTTCTCTTTGATCTATAAGCTAAAAAATGCATTTCCATATCTTTTTTCATTCTGTTGCATTATTGCTGCTCATCCCTTTAAGTTGTCACTTCTTAGTGGTTGTGACATTCATTAGGGACATATTTTACACATCGCGTAAATATGAGTTTGGCCTTGTGCACATATGAACTAAACAATGTGTGTGGGGCCACCTTAATGGTTTTAGCAAGATACCTGCATGTTAATGATAATGAGCTAATTTACATATGAACTAAACAATAATGGTTTGCATCAAGATAATTTGTACGTTAGATGCGCAACAAGAGATTTCAAATTATATAGCAGGTGTCCCCAAAATGTGAAAATTCAGATTTTGCACTGATGTCAAAGTTTTGGTGTTGGTATTTTGTTACTGGCTAGGATGTGCAACATACCTGCAAGTGGTGTTGGTTTGAAGCTGTATTGAGACAAACATCATTTCAAATCTGACACTGGAATTTCTAGGTTTACTGTTATTACGTCTCGTGGACGCCTAAGGTCAGAAATACCTTTCGAACACAAATAAATTACCTTGTGCCAATTGATTGAATTTTATATATAAAACCGCTTTTAATGATTTGTAATTGGTTCAAGAATTTGGTATGTCCAAACATTAACATAAATCAATTACACATCACCACACCAATTATAACGGATACTACTTAATGTTTCAAAGGCGTTGCATTTCAACGCTGATATGTACTCTCAGCGAAGACTTCCAAAATGACAGCGCACAAGTTCATACAAAAACTCCTCAGTCATATATTCCAAGGGATCTTCTCAGAGTCCTGAAGGTAAATGCTTGTCCACAGTTCAAGACGACAATGGGAAATTCCGGCCCTCGAGGATAATAAATCCACAGTAATATCAGTCCAAGATATCACCACGATTTCTTCTGTCCACAATTTGGAAATTCTACTTCTTCAAGCACTTCGCTTCAAAGACGACAGTTAGAATACGTCAGCACCTCTGCTCACATGGAATGATAAATCCTGGCACTGTTGGGAGCATATATCTACCAGATGTAGATAAAACTAGCTATAATCATACTGCATAGCTGATTGCAACTGGCTGGACGGCGAGACTTAGCTCAATCTCAAATATATACTGACTCCACAAAGAATCCCCTCCTAAAAATAGTCATTACAACAGCGTCATGCATAACATAAAACCTAAATCACATCATTTTCCATATATAACTCTATTGGGAAATTCCCTGATCTTACAATGTATTTGATCTCAAAACGCTAACAAGTTTTCTAAGTTTAGCATCCTTGGGGAAGTCCCCCACTTCCCCATTGTGCAATCTAAAAAACATGTGCACTTAGCACACAAACTATGGTATTCATTCCCCTTTCTCTCTTTTATAGTAAACAAGATACTTTTTCCCGTGAGACATCTTTTCTCAAATAAATTGGAGAAAATAATATTTTTAAAAGTTTAAAATCAGAAAATGCGGCAATATAACATTACATATAAAAATTCTGACGAGGTAAAAAAAAAACCTTGCCATGCAAATGTCCAGGTTCTAAGCATGATATAGTGCACTAATTACTATGTCTAATTTAAACCACAAATATGCCTTGTTTGTATATTGTGTGTCCTAAAATCAGCTGTTTGGTGTACTTTTTTAGTCTCCATCACTCTGCATTTATTTGCTTGTAGACAACGTGACCATTTCTCAAATACTTCAATTTTGTGTTGTCTGCAGTAAGGATTGCTTTATGAAGTGTGGTATTGTGTGTGGTAAACAGGTTAACCCTAAAAATAATTGCCCACTGTTCCACTTAATTGTGTCACATTTCATGAGAATTTTGCATGTAATGGTCCTTCCTTGGGTAGTGCCTACACGTGACCCCTCAAGAGGTCATACGAGGACCCCTTTAAGGTCATCTAGAGACTTTAGAAGTCAACCTTTACGGATGTTCAAAACAAGGGCAATGGTTGAACTGGGAGTCTGTCATGCAGGTTGACACCTCCTGGAAGAAACTTTTGTATGTTTGGACGCCAGAGCTGCTGTCTTTCCACATCAACGCAATTCATGATCAACTTCCATCCCCTGCCAATCTGAAGCTGTGGGGCAAGACCAATCTTGGACTCTGCCAATTATGTCATCATTGTCATTGTACACTGTTCCACATCCTCAATGGTTGTAGCTACTCTTTACAAAGCGGAAGATACAACTGGCGCCATGACCAAACACTGAAAGCAATCTCTACAGGTCTGGCACCGTATGTCGTAGAGGAAAATCAGAAGAAAAAAAAACATCGCACCTGAGAATCTGAACTCCATCTCTACAATAACCTTTTGCACAGCTGATGGTACAACCTATAGAAATCCAGTCTTACCAATGCCTAATACAGAGCCAACCAACATTCTGATGAAGGCCAATGACTGGATATTCCTGATGGATGAGGAACACAAACAAATAGTCTTCCCTCCAGAAATCACTGAGACAGCTAAGAGACCAGATATCACCATCTTTTCTACCAAAACAAAGACAGTGATCATCATAGAGCTGACGGTCCCTATGGAGGAGGACCTATCCAATGCATATGCAAGAAAGAAGTGCAAATACCAAAGATTAGTGGCTGACTGTGAAAACAGAGGATGGTCTACATACTACTTTCAAATAGAAGTAGGAAGCAGAGTTTTCTACAATACATCAGTCCACAAATGCCTGGCATCCTTGGGCATTCCTTGAGGAAAGAGAAAGGATAACCGATACAACAGCCAAAATTGCACTCAGAGTGAGCTATGTCATCTGGCTCAGCAAAAGCTCAAAGGCATTCAGACAGGTGGAGCAACAAGCAACTCCAGCAATATGCTCTGAGGGAAGTGGAATGGTTGAGTGCTCTGAAAACCAGGTTTAACCTGCCAAAGTCTGGTCCAAAGTCCAGAGACCTCAGAACACACTAATCTAGACAAAGAGATACTGCATAAGGTGAATTTTTCCCTACTAAGTCACCTTCACAGAGGGAGATATATCAGGAATGCTTATCTTAAAACGGATAAAACTAGGCTCCGAAAGTGACAGCGCTTGTGTTCTATCAATAAACTATTCCTCATTCAAGTGCTGTTATTCATATCCTGATTGACCTCTGTGACCCATCCCAGCACAATAAAAATCAAGGATTCTGGGATGGGACACGGGGGTCAATCGGGGTAAAAACGTTGGAACGGGTTGGCGCAGCGTATCTTCCATCACCTTTCACCAATAAGGTCTCTGGTTCGATCCCTGGTAGGGGCTTGTTCTCGGTGGCTCCGGGTACTCCGGTTTCCTCCTGCTTCTAAAATAGAGCTTCTTGGCATAAATCTGTTCTGGTATCATGGTTTCTCTGATGTGCTTATCATGGTTTCTCTGATGTGCTGAGCACCTTTCATGACTGCCGCACAGCACCTTGAACATGTTTATGTGGATATGTTACGCGTTAAAAATACAACAAATTATTAAATTATTGTTGCACAACAATGCTTGAATTGGGCAGTGCACTGGGGAGCACACATTCAAAAATAATTTTGACCCAACTTGACTTCTGCATGACCGTTAACCTCAACTTCCTTAAGGTCACCAATTTCCTCCTACCTATTGATCATTTTAATAAGTTTGGTTTGAATTGACGTGAATATGATACTTGTAAAATGTGGAAACTTTAACCAAATTATAAAACTAACAAAAAGTAACCCATCTTGATCTTACAGGACTTCCTCTACTGTTAGGTCTCCCACACACTA
This sequence comes from Ophioderma brevispina, assembly GCA_023653785.1. Classification (NCBI taxonomy): domain Eukaryota; kingdom Metazoa; phylum Echinodermata; class Ophiuroidea; order Amphilepidida; family Ophiodermatidae; genus Ophioderma; species Ophioderma brevispina. The sequence goes on from JAMKCH010004289.1 coordinate 73,737, forward strand.
ATTGTTACCAAGTTTGGTTTGAAGTGATACCAAATAACAAACTAATAACATGCATATACAGAGCATGTTCGGGGAAGGACAAAAGCTGGTGAGAATGGCAGTGTGGGTGTGGCCAATGGTCATGAGAGGTCAAATATATACTCGATTTGCACTGGATTACCGGGTAAATTTTGTGGTCAATCCATTAGGTGAAATAGGGAAGAAGAAGCATTTTTTAATCATCCAAGAAGTCGCTTCGCTGCCTAACAATAGAAAGTGACTTGAAAGGAAAAGGGCCAAGTACAAAACATAATTTTGTTTACTGTACGTTTCTGAATTGAACTTTGTCCAGTTTTAATACAATCGATTTATAAATCATTCACATCACTTCACTGTATAGGAATTAAAATATTATTTACATCTTCACTGTATCCTCCTGGAGCCATGTTAAAAGAATTATAGGCCTACTGAGTACTATACAGTTTTGTTTGCATTTTGTGTTTAGGCCAAAGTTTTAATTTCCAAATAATTTATCCAACGTGCTTCAACTATACTCCCCGCCTAAAAAATCCGAACGATGTTGAAATGGCCATCAACGTGCTCAAACTTGCTTTCAAATGAACGCGCCAAGCGTTGATAAATCTCGTCAAACTTCCACAATCATGCTTCGTTAAATCAACATGCATTACGGACACAGCAATAGCAAACACCTTATCGAACAACGCTCCTGGCATTTATTATATAATTCACCTACATACCTTTTTAATACATTACTTTATATCGTGTCAATTTTTTTAGGCGAGAGTCATATTTAAGAAGCATGGACCATCTAAGACCATTGTATTTTTAGTTTGTATCATTTATAAGTAACATATGAAAAATTACCTGCGTGGAGAGGGAAAAACCATTGTTACTATTCGACTTCAATAGCGCATCTGTGCAGTGGTCAAAACAGAGGGTCACTGGTCACTGGTAAAATAATGTTGGTGTGGTGTCCCTCACAAACATCTCTCAACGGTATCACAGCGTGATTCGCGTATCACTGAAAACAGTCCTACTCGCAGAAACAGGAATATTACACAAGAATCAGAAGACACAGGTATAAACAATTAAGAATTTCATTTTACAATACCTTTTTATTGATTACAATATACAATTTTGATAAACTTTCCATCCACCCAAATCACAAATAGAACAAATACAGTAACGAATCATTGTATCAACACTTGTGTTATAATATTCAATAAGACGGGCAAAATATCACTTTCAGTGAATATTACAAAATAGCACAAGCATTGCAGATTCGCAAGAAAAATACAGCAATCATCAGAATATCATAGCATGCCATCACCTTCAAGTTAATCACCAGAATATCATAGCATCCCATCAACCCCTGCAAGTTAAATCCAAGAGTTTCACAAACTCATAATCAGTATGTCCCTTAGGGTCCCAATAAAAGAGGAATCCCGTTTCAAAGTTGGGTACTATGGTTTGAATATATTTTTTCTACAGGCTGATTCAAAAGAGTTTTATTCATTTTAGAGATGTGGTTTTGTGAAAAAAAGTCTATATAGAATCTACCATAAAACTATAGGTCATTGGAAGGGCCGTTTGCGAACACTTAAAAAAATATTAATTTGCTCAGCCAAACCAAAGTTATACTCATTTGAATAAACACCATTTTCCCACTAGCTGCACACAGTTGGGGTACCTTGCACGTAATTTGCAACAATTATGTGTCAAAAATGAAAGTTTTGGTGTAAACTCATACCAACGAACCTAGCAAATTAAATTTTCGAAAAAATCAAATGCTGACAACGTGAGAATGCTAATTATTTTTGGATCGCCCGTGGCTCTCGCACCATGTCATTTAGTAGACTCTCATAGAAGAAACACCACCCCAGTGCATGATAATGCAGTCTTGAAAAATTATTATTACACAAGCAGTTTTAATTAAAAAAATCAATTAAAATAATATGACCATTTGAATAATTGAATAAATATCATAGAACTTTTGATAATTTCTAAAGTTTGTTTTGCCAGATTTGCATGGTTAATGTTTATGGTCTGTAAGGAATTGGGAATATGAGACAATGAACTTCACTTGGACACTTGATTTTGTGAAACTTGTTGCCCATGATGAAGTGCGCTCTCTCACGCACTAAATGGTGGGGCCATATTGAATGGCCCACTTTCTGTTTGAATGTAAAATTTCCATCAGAAAGAATACTAGGTGGGCCGGCTAATTGATCAAAATTGCCCTTGCCCAAACCACTGTAGTTTGCATTTGCATGTTGTGTTATACATCAAGTACTTGCCCTGGAAGTGCAAATGTGGTTTCAGCTTAGAAATGGGTGATTTTATTAGAAATAAGTATAACTCGGGGTTGGCATAAGCAAATTTTTAAAATTTCTTTTCTTTTTTTTATTAATATTTCAGGAAACTGTTCTTTCAGTGAGCATTATAGTTTATTACGGTGGATTCCTTTATGATTTTTTTACAAAACGAAAATAAAAATAATAACTTAACTTCTTTTTTGAATCAGCCTGTATGTTTGAAGGATGCTGAATCAGATTTTTTGGGTCAACCTTTGGGAAATGAAATGCAAGGAACATTGTAAAAATCAGAGAGAAAGATTTAGTACAAGGGGAAATTTGAAATAGAGTCAAATATGCATTTAATAATTTACAAACACCAATGCTTTGTCTCAAAAAGGATTTAAAAAGCAATTAGTGTCTGGGTTCTGACCTTAGTTTTACAACACGGGACCTGAATTTTTTTAGGATACAAATTTCTCTCGATTTGCATTGTTGATCTTAGAGAACACCTAATTCGGGGTCTCAACAGGCGGCCAGATCCGGCCCGCGAATCTTTGGTTTGGCCCTTGAAACAGTTTTGAAATATACAGCAAACCGTGATAGCAAAAGAGGGTGCACCTGGCCCGCGAGCATGAATATTTTGAAGGGTTTACAGCCCGCCATGGCCCGCGAGCCATAATAGGTGAGAACCCCTGACCCAAGTGACCCTAGCGAATTGCATTTTTTGAAGGTTTTAATAATGGACAACACTACAAAAAAAAAACCAAAACTTTAAGTTTATACTTGTGTGCTAACCAAATTAGCACTATAGAAAAGCATGCTTTGATTCCCCCCCCCCTCCGCCCCCCTTCTAGTGTGATCTTGATAACATTGATAGAGCATTCAACGTATGTCAAATACCTGGATTTGAAAAAAAAATGGGGTTGGCCTTTTCTGGAAAATGTCCTTGTCTTTTTAAGGTTAAGGTCAATCTAGGGTAAAAATTACTCTATGCCCAGATTTTTGGTGAAACTAGTGTCAAATTGTTTGTCTTTCTTAATTTCATGGTATTGTACTTGGGTGGCATAATTGGAACAAGGCGAACTCCGTATTTATGCGATGCGTAAAATATGTCCCCGCCGAATGGTGCCGGATAACTAACATTCAATAAATGCAACTTCAAAACCCCCACCCCAATACCCCGCAAACTCCACCCCCTTCCCAACACCCCGCAAAAAACCCCATCCCCTCCTAACACCCCACCAAAATCCCACACCCTCTCCAACACCCACAACTCCCCAACACCCCCACATCACCCAAACATCCCCCTGCAAACACCCCACCCCCCTCAACCACAACCTCACCCCAACACCACTGCACTCCCTTTCCCCAAAACACCCCGCAACCAACCATTCCCCTCCCCCAAAAACCCACCTTATTAACATATCTAAGAAAACCACCTAAAAAATAATAAAAAAACAAAAAGCCACAAACAACAACACTCCTCCCCCTCTCCAACACCATGCTCCAACACCCCAAACCATCACCAAAACAAATGCAAACACCCACACCCCTCCCCAACACCCCCGCAATTAACCCAAACCATCCAAAACACCCGCAATACCAAAACCCCCTCCCCAACACCCCCGCAACACCCTACCCCATCCCCAACAACTCACCCCCTCCCCTATAGAATAAGTAGTCTCATTTGTAGCGAAGGGAAAGGTTTGCCTATCCGATTGTGTAACCGTTTCAGAGAGACAGAATATGAATATTTAATTAGCGTATTGGGCATACCTAAGCTGCATATATGCACATACTTTCAAATTTTGCAAAAAGATGTGCCCCATGTAGGCTTTCATGCAGCGCAGGGAGAAGGAAGTTTGAGTATCCGATTGCCGTTTCAACAATATAGCAATTACGACAATTTTTGGCATATTATTAGGTCATTTGCCATATCAAATTTGCACGAAATAGCGCCCACAAAATCTAATCAGGTCAAGAACTCTTTCACCCGCTTCCTTTCACCTAGTTACATCATTATACGCATTACGGAATTCCAGAAAACTTCTACACAGGCTTGCAGGAAAATTCTCATAAATTATGCAACTTAGATACTTACAGGCGAACTCCGTAATTTTACTCGATGCATAAAATATGTCCCCGCCGAAATGTCCCCGACCCACCCCGCAACCCCAACCCCTCCCCAACACCCCGCAAAACAACCCCCGCAACACAACACCCCACCCCCCTTCCGCATCACCTGCAACAATAACCCTGTCATCACCCCTCCCCACACCCCTGCAACACCCCCTCACCCAACCCCCACCCCTCCCCATCACCCCACAGAACACTCCCTCCCTACCATGCCACAACACCCCTCACTCCTGCCACCCCTTCCCCCCAACCCCTCCCCCCTCCCCCCCCCCCACCCCCCCCCTCCGCCCCACCCCGCCCCCCCCCTCCCCCCGCCTCTCCCACATCACTCCACCCCCGCCCCCCCCCCCCTTCCCAGCCCTCCCTTCCCCCCGCTCACCCCCACCTTCTCCTTCTCCACACCCCAGCTTCCGGCCCCCTTCCCCAGGGCACCCTCCCCCCCACCCCCGCCCCTCCGTCACCCTCCCTCTCCCTCCCCCCCCCCCCCCCCCACCCTGCCCTGTCCCCCGCGCCCCCGGCTCCCCCTCCCTCCCTTCTCCCCCCCCCGCCGGGCCTCCCCCCTTCCCCGATCCACCCCCCCTGCCCCCTCTTCCCCCCTCAACCCTCCCTGGCATCGTAGTCTCATGTAGCGAAGGATTTGCCTATCTGAGGTACCATTTCAGAGATACCACAATTATGCATATTTAATTAGCTCATTTGCATAGATAAGCCGTCTTAGCCGCATATATCACCTACTTCCAAATTGCAAAAAAGATGTGGTAACCATGAATAAAGGCTTTCATGCCACGCAGAATTTTTGAGTATCCCGATGTACCGTTTCCAAAACTATAGCAATTACGCTGTTTTTTTTGCATATTAATTAGCTCCCTTTGCATACTCAATTTGTCCGAAATACGCCAAATCATCGGTTGAGAACTCTTCAGCCCACTTCTTCCTTCCACCAGTTACATCATTATACCCTTTACGGACTCCAGATAATCCGAATACAACGTGGGTTACATTTTTTTTAATCACGGACGGATCCGGACGGACGACGAACGACGCTGCTCATATTCCTAGTCCTCCCCGTTCGAACTCGTTCGGCTGTGACAATTAGCATATTTTTTACGGCCACAATCTATCAGGTCAAAAACGCATCTACCGCTTCTTTCCACCAAGTTTACATCTTTAATCGCCCTTACGGAACTCCAGATAAATCGACCAACATGGGTGAACATTTTTGTCACAGACGGACCAAACGGACGGAGCTGCTCATTTCATAGTCCCAATTCCGAACTCGTTCGGGCGGGGACAAAATACAACGGGTTCTACCTGTCTATAGTTGTCACAAAAACTTGACCTTAAAGCTGTCCACCCAAAGAATAAAATGTTTTTCTCTTTCATATTATTTCATCTTTGATACCAGTTGCACAAAATCCTGAGCTTTGGCTGTAGTTGTGTAACTGAAGATTGGAACATTGACAACCATACATATTTTAAATCCTTAACAGCGATAAAATACTGCACATTGTGTAACCTTTAAAACACATTTTGACACATGTCAATTGACCCCTGGTACTAATTTAACTCTGTTTCACACTTCTCCACATTTCCCAGCATCGGCATCCTTCAAACTATAGAAAAACATATTCAAACTTTATTAGCCACACTTCAAGAATGGGATCCTCATTTGGGACCCAACTAAACTGTTTCAATTCTCACCCTAAATTCAATTAAAATGCATAATACTATAGGTCAGTGATACATAAAAACTCCATTTATGTACACTGTCCATTCTGTCTTCTCTTAAATTCAGCTAAACAAATACTTGGTGTAATGTTTAATGTTGCAATCAGGTCTCTTTTTAAAATTTGTTCTGTCTTGGGATCCCCACCTATCGATGGGTTTTGGATATGCCATTTCTTATATTTTGGACTACAATGTATTCATTTTCACATTGACAAAGTGCATTATTTGTGTTTGAGCAATAACTCAAGATGGCCTAGACTTTCTTTTACCATTTTGAATGGTTAGGCTAGCTGCTAATACTCTGAATTCTTTACCAAGTGTATACACTGTGATCACCTCAGCCAATAAAGAAGCATGGACATTTAAAGGTGCAACGAGAGATTTTGAGGCACCTAAATATTGGGTCACAATAGTAATTTCATATAGATTAGACACTCTATAGATTTCTTACCTTGTATTATGCGACAAAAATGTCTTACAAGAGAGAAAAAAGTGATTTTGATTTGCTTATAATTCAATGTAAAACATAGGCTGAATTTCGTATTTGCTCCTATACGAAATTAGAAATTTCACAATTTTTGTACCAAAGAAATATTTCTCAGCTAAATCCTTTCAGATGGGGTTATTTTTGATGGAAAGCTTTACATCAGAGCCAAAATCAGTACTTTCAATTTTTTTTAGGGGCACCTGATATGTGAAATCTCTCGTTGCACCTTTAAAACAAAGTAATTACCAAGTTCATTGGGATAGCAACTTTAGAAATGGGATCAAGTTTGAGTTGAATAAACTAATAATATTGAATTTTTCAACTTTGATGCCCATTTGATGTTTGAAACATTTTTGGGATAGATCTAAATATTTTTGTCATGAAAACTTTAAAACAATTACATTACTGACAACGATGCATGGCAAGTTCAAATGGACCAGAATTGAAACCACTTTTGTTTTTAAAATTTTAATGGCCTTTAAAGGGACACGGGTACATTTCCAGCAAAATACAAAATTCTTTTTAATAATTGACATGGATAGATTGGGATTCATTCACACCGAGTACTCAAAATGGTTTTACATCAAGGAATACTATTACAACCAAATAGAAGGATCCCAGTTTCAATCCGAAGCCAGTTGGTTATTCCAGCCTTCTGCCTTCTTTTTTTTAGTGAAATGGTTTTTGTTTTAATAGTTTAATTTACATGCCACTAGGATATCAAGAACTTTCAGACAATGATAAATAAATAAAGTGGCCATGGACCAGTCTGAAGAATTTATAATGACATTTCCACAACTCGGGTGTATTTTCTTGCATTTCAGTTGTGCAACTTAACCCATTGGAATAAAACCACTCCAGAAGTGGGGTTTTTGACAAAATTACTTGATTTACACACAAAGAAACTGGTTTTTTTTATGTTATTCATTTCAGGTGAGTACAAACAATTTAAATATGCAAAACCTCGGTTAAGACCAAAATTGAGGGTGCTCTATATGCAAAATGTGTCAGTGTACCTTTAAAATGGTTTGAAAGAGATCCATAAAGCTTGTTATTTTCCTGATCTTTCCTGGTAGGTTGGTGTCAAAAACTTTTAAAAAATGTAATGAGAATTTTAAATATGGATAATCTTTCTCCTGTTTCCAAGGCTGCCTACCACAAAGCAACTGATTAATGCATAAATATTTGATTGGCCCATAGGACGGTGTATGTTAATAAATGTGGTTGACCACATTTAGAGACATTTTGGGGCCTAAATTCCACTGAGGAAAATATGAATTTCTTCTGATACCAAAATCTCCATTTTGATGGAGTAAAGTGGGGGGGGGGGGTTGTCGGTCGGGTTGCCCACCTTGTAGTATCAATGCAAATATTTAATTAAAAATACATCGGTCCTCAGTCCGCTTGTGTCGCCTGCAATCGCGGTTTGTGAATGATAGGCCTCACATGACCTATGACCTTGATATGTGACCTTTGAAAATCAGATAAACTCAATTAGACTCTTATGGAATGGGGATTTGTTATTTCTTAAATTGGAATTGGTAGTACAAAAGAAGGGACATTTAGACCAATGTGGTTTAAGGATGTTTCTCTTGTATGGTCTTTCTAATTAGAAGATGTTGTAGTCCTGAAAAGCACTGTCTTCAACTTTAAAGGAGCTGAGGGTTGCTCTGTACATACACTATACTTAAGGGGGTTGACATAAACAATTTTATTATAAACTTACTATTACAAATTTTGGTCATTTTTAAGCACTATACCAAATGCATACAGTACAGAAGAGCAATCTTTAGTATATTTTTTGAAAACCCCCCTATATTTTCTTCCTCTACCTAGTTTTCCTTTCTCCCCTCATCCCCATTTTTCCTTTTTGTCGTCCCCAATTTAGTCTTGAGGAAGGACAGTTCCCAGGCCAAGGAAACCCCCTAATATTTGGCAAAAAACAAAACAAACAAGCTTACACTTTGTAAAACAATGCTCATGTTTATTTTTAAAATTTTAACTCAAGAATTTCTCAATGTTTATGTAATTCATGTAAGTTTTGGCTGATATTGTAGTCTAAAATTTTGATTATTTTGAATGAAAAAGTAAACAAAGCAGTGAAAACTACTTGGAGATAATTTTTTTTAAAAAGTTGACGAACCATGCCTATCTGCCCATACAACAAGGTAGTTTTACCACTTATTAGAGTAAGCCTTTCTTATCACAGTGAGTTAGTAGTGTCAGACTGGATATTTTCCTGGCCTGGGAAATGAGTCAATTGACCTATTGAGCAACAAACATTTTCCTGAGCAAACCTATAGCCAGCCCGACCCTGGCGAGTATGCCATTAATGTTAGGCATATATACAAACACCACTTGGAATTTATACAATTTTAATCATTTCACTTACTTATTGATCAAGATGGGATTAATTACAGGGTTGTTGATTACAGATTTTCCATTGAATACATGTACATTGGTGCAACTAAAAATGCACAAAATTAAAGTTAGGTTCCTTCAATCATCTTTTCCTAACCCTCTTTCCCTTGCACTGCATTAAAGCACTTTAAAGGTCTTACAACAATGCTTCTTAGTTATGCATTTAGAATTAAAAAATATTAAAACAGAATGGTTATTGATAAGGGAGTATTGACATGCAAATGTCTTGAGTAGTAAGTTTGGGAATTCCAAACACTGAACTGGTAACATGTTTTTACAATTAAGTCACAAAACACTTAACCATTCAAATATCCTATGAGTATTTTGCAATGGCCATAAAAGTCGATTTGATTAAAACAGAACAGAAACTATCAAATCTTAACTATAATTTTCTTTCGTTTTAAAAAGAAGTAGTGATGATTATTTTCTTTAAGGTGAGTGACCTAACCGACAATCTTGTCCACCCACTTCTTCTCTCCATCAAAATTGAGATTTTGGTATCAGAAGAAAGTTCATATTTTTCTAATTACCCCAGTGAAGTTTAAGGCCTAGGAATGTTTCCTTTTGATGTTATGAACAAAAGGGGGGGGGGTTAAACACATTAATTAAACACACACACATTCTCTCTATCCTATGGGCCAAATTGGTTCACATTTTTGCTTCTAACATCCAAACGGGTGGACCGATTTACCACAAAATTTGTAATTATTTTTTTTTGTTAAAATGTGTCCATATGAGAGAGAAAACATCAAAAAATTGGATTGTGATTGGCATTTAAAAGGTGGGTGACCCAAAGTAGTAGAAGAAAATTCCTCTCAAATAATGCCACTATTCACCAGCTGCAAGGAGAATATAACAATGCATGGTGGACAAAATAGCAAAAACACACACCCCTGAAAAAAAAGATTGGATCTTATGAAACAGGTAGTATAACATGATGGCCAGCACATCAACTCAGGTGCATCATGTAGGTCCTATTTGATAAGATTCAATTCTTACAAAGTGCAATATATATACACTCATCAATACAAAATGTGAAAGATATATATCTATACAGTATTTATGAGGTCAAATTTGTTCATATAATGCCCACATTGATTTGGAATTGACCATCTAAAAAAATAACAAATGTTTCATTTGCGGTGTTCACCATTCTAAATGCTAACATGAGATTCCACATTTTGTTTTTAACATTCCAAACAAGAGTTACTCAAAAATGGTTCACTCACAATACCACAGATCAGTGATTTATAAAAGTTGAGTCAACAATGCATTCAAGTACCATGTATGTATTGTTGACAAGTGTCTAACACTTCACTAATGTTACACTTCAATTTACAACTGTAGTGTCAGTAATGTACCGATGATATCAAGAGAAGTCATCTTTTTAAAATGGTCAATTCTGAAAAGATAATACAATATCACTAGAAATGCCCATAGTCTATATGCGGTTTATATATCATATATATTTGGCTACACACTGCTAGCTACATTACACACACAGAAATGCCATTTAAAAGTTTTTAAATGCTGTCTAACCCTAACCCCCTTTTGGTTTCTAGCCTATCTCCTGAGAGGAAGGGAAGGGGTAAAGGGATAGAAGCTAAAGAGGATTGGACATCCCTGGCGGGATTCGAACCCGGGGCCTCCGACGCACAATTCCCATGAGCAGGGATGGCAAGCCACGAGGGAGTCGCTGGCCAGGCCAGTGATTTCGTGCCCATATGAGTGTTGGTACGATGACGTCATCGCATCTTTTTGGACTTGGTGCATTTTCTAGCCTCAGCTCATTGAGTTTTAGTAGTTTTTAGTTGTGATAGGGTTAAAAACAGTTAACCGGTGGACTCTGTAAACTTCAACCATTAAACAACTGTTTAAACTTTTAAACAGCATTTTAACAGTGAGGATAAATCACAATTATATCACAAAGAGTTATCAGAGTTATCTTTGTGATGTTTAACCTGGCAGCATAATGTTATGTGTAGAAGTCACTAATTACCTAAAACCATGCCAGGGGAAAATGGTATTGCACTCCAGATTTAATGAGTGCTTCAATGGTAGTTGTTTACAGTTTTTTTACATTAAGTCAACATATTCATTTTTGGAATAAAAACATTTACATCACACATAAACTTGGTATTTATTTTGATGTCTAAAGACAATGTTGCTGCTTTATTGTGAAAGATGATACAATTCAGCACTATGGCACCTAACTGGTTGTAGTTGGGGTATGTTTGACCATGGTATAAACCTAGATCCTGTATTCTTTAGGAATCACACCACTAAATAAACTAGGTGTAGCAGACGACGTCAGTGCCGATACAGTGTTGACGTCCAAAATATGGCCCTTGCCTAAATGAAGAGTAAAAAAATGTTGACAAGCTGCGTCTTTAAATGAAATTTGAAATTAATCATAATGTGTGGACTAGTAACAAACCATTTGGGTGGTTAAGAGTTTGTCTGTGCCATTTTTGTATTATTTCTGAGGGTTTGGGGAAACTGTGCAATTTTAATCTCTTGTAACATTCAGCTTGGCTTGGACGTTTTGAAAACATGCAAATCTTTTGATGCTCTGTAGCTCAAAAAAATCAGCCTTCATCATATGACTTTTTAATTTTTGTTGAAGAGGTATGGTCCTAATCTTCCCCAAAAATCCAGTTTTGAAATAACCAGTCGCTTTAGCCGAGAAATTGACGTTTGGTGAGAGGTCATTTTGTACACAAGTCTATGGGGAGTTATTTAGTGGTGTGATTCCTTTAAAAATAGGTTAGGTCTACTGTCCAAGTCTTACATTGCTGCCTATGAGAAATATATCATCTTGACTACAGGCTGGTCTGTTACTCTAAAGCAATACACCATTGTTGATGTTCATAACACCCTTTTTTGGGTGCTTTTGTATGTGCACATGCACTTTCAGTTTTAGGAGAATAAAGGTATGATCTTGGGAACCGGTACTTTCTTTATGACGAATTGAAACCAAGACCATACCATTATTTTAAGTTGAAGAACGAGGCCGGAGGCCATGCAAAAATAACGATGTCGCTGGTTTCAATTTGTCGTAAAGAGAGTACTGGTTCTCAAAATCATACCTTTATTTGCTTTCTTAAACAGCTTTATATTTTAAGGCCATCTTTAACCAAATTTTGCAATCCTTATGGCTTAAAAACAACAAGAAAGGACTGCCACCACCCAGTGACAAAAAATCGAACAACCCGTTGAATGCAACAAATATACGCAAGGAGACGCAATGTTGGCAGGTACATGCAAATGTAGCAAACTGCAGTATGACTCAAGCGCTTCAACCTCCGTCAATTAGCAGCGCGTACTACCTAGGTTCAATTGTCGAATTGAACCCAGGCATCAACCAATGAAATTGCTTACATTTTCACAGCTGTTTAAGAATTGATGTTACAACAAATACACATGATCTGGCTTTCAAAATACAGCCCCGATTACATAAAATGTTCCATAATGTGCATTGGTCCTGCTGTGATATATGAAGAAACCAGATGCTATAACAGGGAAGTCTATGCTTGTTAATACCAGGCTCACATTATCTAGAGTCAAATAAAATTAAGTGATAAATTCTGCATCTGTAAAATACCCCATATTTAATTTGGTGTTTCAACTAAAGGGCAGAATAATTCACTGAATAAATTACATCCTTCAAAAGTTCAAAAAGACATTAATAAATTGTTAACAATTTTAACTGTGCTTATCCAATTATGGCATATTTGTTTTGTATGTTAAATTGTGTCAAGTATATTTGTTAATACTGTCTCAAGTATATTTAAACCTACAAATTTTGCATTCATCTAGGTGCTTTTTGCAAATCAGTTTGCATACAAATGACATCAATAAGAATCTATATCTAACAAATACTGTGAATACTTCATACGTCACGACTATTTTTTTATAAACTTTCCTCTGATTCTAATTATCTTATTTTCATATTTTGATCAAAGAGGTCCCTCGGGATGTTAAGCGTCACTTTATTTTCTCTTATTCTTAAATGTAACAATTGTGTTTCAATGTATACAACATGTACGTGCAATTACATCAATTATGCATAACATGTCACTTTCTTGAATCCTAGGACTCTTAAAATATGTTTATATGGGTAAATTAGCATTAACAACATATGCATATGTTCATATTCATAGTCACAAAATCAAAGGAATGAGTTACTATGTATGTTTGTCAGCTGATAGCTTTTTGCCCATAATACTGGTCTGGCCTGTGAAAAGCAGGAACTAAAAAAAAAAAAAAACGATTCAATTATTTAACAAAAATATATTTTAATAATACTTACATTTCTAATACATATTATTGGTGTATTATTAATACAGCCACCACAAAGTAAATGGGATTGTTAAGTACCTCTCTTCACTATATTTGTAATAGCTGCTTCATGTCATGTATTTGAATAACTTGTAAATGGGAGTGGTGTCTCATTCTACCATTTTACAATAGCTGCTTTATGTCATGTATTTGAATAACTTGTAAATGGGAGTGGTGTCTCAATCTACCATTTTAAAATAGCTGCCTCATGTCACATTTTTGGATACCAAACTTAGCCTCCATTCCTTTGGTGTAATGTTCCTTAAGGGATTTAAACGTGTTGCTCAATGGTTCATCGAGAATATCTTCTCTCTTCCATATCAAAGACTGTTACATTAAAATGTCATTTAGCAAAAAGTTTGCAAAATAACAATAACATATCAGCAGTATTCTCCTTTTGTAAAATCTTGGACATATCCACAGCAATTTCAAATGAACGCATCATGCAACCAGAAGTGTGATGAAGAGTTGCGTCCTAATGCACACAATGTACATTGTGCTTCATAAAATAGTACACAGCAAGTACAGCGCTCACCAATTAAAACATGCATTGTAGTGTAGTAAAGGAATGGAGGGGTTGTTGAAGCTCAAACAGACATACCACTAGGGGTGGGCAAGTATGAACTTATTTTACAAATCTTTTGTAAATCGAGCATATTCTATGGCCATTTTGGCTCCTGAAAATGAATCAGGCAAGCTTTTTCACTCAAGATAAATTTTTAGGTTGGTTCCGTGGAGTTTAAGTTTTGTACATGAAGTCTATGGGGCTTTTCTGCTACTTTTGGAAAAACAAACATGATCTTCATCCTGGATTTTGCTAGAAACTCACCAATAGGTGCTTAATAGGTTTAGGCAAATGATTGTCAAAGAAAAAAATAGCAAATTTATTCTCAATGGCAGAAAATACACTTTTTCCAAAACTCTCTTCAATGGAGGCAAGGCAATGCATAGAACAACCAAAACAAGACCACTTGTGTGTAAGTGAGTGACAATTGAAGGAGTCTATTATTGTAAGGTCAAGCCTTTGCAACCAGTTACATAACTTGCTAATACCTGTGAATGGTATTGGGGTGTTTTCATACCAGCATGTGCATGTGTGGTACTATTATAAACATATGTGACCCACTTTTACAAACCCAAGAACAAGTCACAGTGACAAACACCCCTTTTTGCAATGAAGGTTGTTGTGAAGACCATGCAGTTAATCACATAAGATATCAATCAGTAGGTTTAAGACCTATTTGTTATGCCTTGCTATTCAAATTCACCCAACCAAAGTGGGCAGACAACTGTGCAATTTAATCTCTCTGTTACATTCAGATCTGGCTTGCGTTTGAAAACATGCAAATTCTTTGATGCTCTGTAGCTCAAAAAAATCAGCTTTCATATTGACTTTAATTTTGTTGAAGTAGTATGGTCCTAATCTTCCCCAAAATCCGTTTGAAATAACCAGTCGCGTAGCCGAGAAATTGACGTTTGGTGAGGTCATTTTGTACACAAGTCTATGGGGAGTTATTTAGTGGTGTGACTCCTTAAAAAATAGGTTAGGTTCTAATGTCAAAGTCTTACAGTGCTGCCTATGCAGAAATATATCATCTTGACTAACCGGCTGGTCTGTTTGACTTAAGCAATACACCATTGTTGATTGTTCATAACACCTTTTGGGTGTTTTGTAGTGCACATGCACTTTTCAGTTTAGGGAGAATAAAGTATGATCTTGGGAACGGTAATTTCTTTATGACGAATTGAAACCAAGACCATACCCTTATTTTTAAGTGACGAAGAACGCGGCAGGAGGCCATGCAAAAAATACGACGATGTCGTTGTTTCATTTGTCGTAAAGAGAGTACTGGTTCTCAAAATCATACCTTTATTTGGCTTTTAAAACAGCTTTAATTTTAAGGCCCCCTCTTTAAACAAATTTTGCAATCATTAGGGCTTAAAAACAACAAGAAAGGACTGCCACCACCCGTGACAAAACGAACAACACGTTGAATGCAACAAATGATAGCACGGAGACGCAATGTTGGCAGGGGTACAGGGCAAATGTAGCAAACTGCAGTCTGGACTCAAGCGCTTCAACCTCCCTGTCAATTAGCGCGCGACTACTAGGTCAATGTCGATTGTGAACCGGGCATCAACCAATGAAATTGCTTACATTTTCACAGATGTTTAAGAATTGAGTTCCAAACAAATACACATGATTTAGTTTTTAACAAAATACAGCCCGATTAACATTAAATGTTCCATACTGTGCATTGGTCCGCTGTGTGGTGCTGTGATTATGAAGAAGGAAAGAAACCGATGCTCTAACAGGGAAGTCTATGCTTGTTAATACCAGGCTCACATTATATAGAGTCAAATATAAAATTAGTGATAAATTCTGCATCTGTAAAATACCCCATATTTAATTTGGTGTTTTCACTAAAGGGCAGAATCAGAATAATTCACTTGAAGTAAATTCATCCTGCAAAAAGTTCAAAAAGAATTAATAAATGTTAACAATTTAACTTGGTGCTATCCAATTATGGCATATTTGTTTTATATGTTAAATTGTGTCAATGTATAGTTGTTACTACTGTCTCAAGTATATTTCAACCTTGACAATTTTTGCATTCAGCTAGGGGCTTTTTGCAAATCAGTTTGCATACAAATGGACATCCAAAGAATCTTATATAGAACAAAATACTGTGAATACTTCATACGTCACGACTATTTTTTTATAACCGTTCCTCTGATTCTAATTATCTTATTTTCATATTTGTAATCAAGGAGGTCCCTCGGGATGTTAAGCGTCACTTTTATTCTCTTATTCTTAAATTGTAACAATGTGTTTAATGTATACAACATGTACGTGCAATTACATTCCAATTTGATAAAAACATGTCACTTTTGAATCCAGGAATCTTAAAAGATTGTTTATAGGTGGTAATAGCATTAAACAAACATATGCATATGTTCATATTCAGAGTCACCAAAAATCAAAGGAGGAATGAGTTATGAGTTATATGTATGTTTGTCGGCTGATAGCTTTTTTGCCCATAATTAATGGTCTGGGCCTGTGAAAAAGCAGGAGGAACTTAAAAAAAAAAACCGATTCAATTATTTGAACAAAAATATATGTGAATATAGAACTTACATTTTAATACTATTATTGGTGTATTTTAATACAGCCACCACAAAGGAAATGGGATTTTTAAGTACCTCTCTTCACTATATTTGTAATAGCTGCTTCAGTCATGTAGTTTTTGAATAACTGTAAATGGGAGTGTGTCTCATTCTACCATTGTACAATAGCTGCTTTATGTCATGTATTTGAATAACTGATAAATGGGAGTGTGTGTGTTTGTCTCAATCTCCATTTTAAAATAGCTTGCCTCAGGTCACATTTTTGGATACCAAACTTAGCATCCATTCCTTTGGTGTTTGTTAATTTCCTTAAGGGGATTTAAACGTGTTGACCTCAATGGTTCATCGAGAATATCTTCTCTCTTCCATATCAAAGACTGTACATTAGAATGTCATTTAGCAAAAAGTTTGCAAAATAATCAAATAACATATCAGCGATGATTTCTTCCTTTTGTTAAAAACAACAAATTTCTTGACTATCCACAGCAATTTCAATTATGAACGCATCATGCAACAAAATGTGGATGAAGAGTTGCGTCCTTAATGCAACACAATGTACATTGTTGTGCTTCATAAAATAGTACACAGCAAGTACCGCGTCACCAATTAAAACATGCATTGTAGTGTAGTAAAGGAATGGAGGAGTTGTTGAAAAGCTCAAAACAGACATACCTAGGGGTGGGCAAGTATGACTTATTTTACAAATCTTTGTAAATCGAGCATATCTATGGCATTTTGGTCCTGAAAATGAATCAGGCAAGCTTTTCCACTCAAGATAAAATTTTAGGTTGGTTCCGTGGAGTTTAAGTTTTGTACATGAAGTCTATGGGCGGCTTTTCTGCTACCTTTTGGAAAACAAAACATGATCTTCTGCCTGGATTTTGCTCGAAAATCACCAATAGGTGCTTAATAGGTTTAGGCCAAATGAATTGTCAAGAAAAAAAAATAGCAAATTTATTCTCAATGGCAGAACATACACTTTTTCCAAAACTCTCTTCAATGGAGGCAAGGCAATGCAGAGACAACAACCAAAAACAAGACACTTGTGTGTAAGTGAGAGTGACAATTGAAAGGAGTCTAGTATTGTAAGGGTCAAGCCCTTCTCTTTGCAACCAGTTACATAACTTGCCAATACCTGTGACTGGTATTGGGGGTTTTCATACCAGCATGTTGCATTGTGGGGTACTATTATAAAAAATATGTGACCCACTTTGTACAAACCCCAAGAACAAGCACAGTGAAAAACACCCTTTGTGCATGGATAAGGTTGGGTGAAGACCATGCAGTTAATCACATTAAGATATCAATCAGTAGGTTTTAAGAACCTATTTTGTTAGGCCTTGCTATTCAAATGTCACCAAACCAAAGTGGGCAGACAACTCTACATAAAGCACAGTTAACGGTTAGCATTCAGTCTTTTGTCTATGTAAAACACAGGTAACTGTTAGCATTCCAGTCTTTTGTCTTAATTCAGGTACAGTGCTTAAAGCAAAGAATATGGTACCCCTACCCGAAGTTCCGAATTAACCGGAAGTCCGAAAAGATTATCCCAGCCCAGTAATTATAAATTATGAACAAAGAACCCGATACGCGGTTGTGATGTTGCCCGATGTGGTGTTAGGTGCAGAGCCCCCACACTGCGTGTCAGATGTACCGGATTTGTAAGCGCTGCTTTCAAAAACGTTACCTGTCCAATCAAGATGTCATCAAACCCCTGTGGATAATCAGAATTGCTCTCAGTAAAAAACTTGCATCTCATTTCATGCTGAGAATATCTCTCAAAGAAGGAACATGGACCAAGTTCAGAAGGTTGGTATCTCTTTCCTCGCGGGAAAGGTAATTTTCGACAACTTATTATGACAAGAAGGAAAATTATACTCGGGCTTTGTTAAACAGCGTACTGACACTCCTGCCAACCTGGCTTCTTCCTTTTGTTAAATGGAGTATTGTGGCAAGTGGCTGCCCGAAAGATCTCCCCAGAATGGGGACGGGTATGGACTATTGATAAACCGCACCCACAACCACATTGAGGGTGGCACTCCCGTTACCGCAAAAACCCAAGGAGAAACCCCACCTTTCCATTTTCAAGTTTCTGCTTCAACTGTTTGAGGAACACGGGAGAATCATGGGGAAGATGGAGGCGAGACTACTTGGACAGAGTGCCCCCCGTAAAGACCCCAAGTACGAACGTCTGTATCGAAGCGCATGCAGGCAATCATGCAAGAGTTAGCCGAGAGGAGCCCCGTGTACTACCCTACCAGGCCTGTCTGTCCGCACTTCAGCACCACTGCGCATGTGCTTTTCGGCAGAAAAGGTTCCTTTAGAACCAAAACAGCGATTCTTTTAGAACCGCAAGAAACCGGTCCTTTTCAGACCAACCTATCTCCAAAAGAGATAATAATTTTGTTTTGGTAAAAAAAAAAAGCAATAAAGTTAATAAAGAAACAAATTAAAGAAATCAAGAAATCCACTTCCCAGTTTTTGTCCTTTCCCTAAACCCAGTTGTCTTTCCCGTATGCCCAGCTGTCCTTTCCCTATGCCCAGTTGTCCTTTTACCCATACCTAACAAAAGAGACAAAACAAAAACAAAAATAAAAAAACAACAAAATTTGTCAATGCAACGTTTCGGAAGTTGTTTTACATAAAGGCAGCAAGAAAAAAAAACAGATTGAAGTGTAACAAAAACAAATAATACAAAAAAGAGTTTGGGAAATTGTTTGTAATTAAGGCATATAGAAAGTTAAATAAAAGACCACAAACAAATAAAAATTACACCCGCCAAAAATATATAATCTATAGTTTTTTTGGAAAGTGTTTGGAAAATTAACAATTAAGGCCTATATAAGCTCAATAAAAGGCCAAAAAATGAAATAACTTTTTTTGGAAAGAAAAGTAAACAAAACATTAGACATGAAATGTTTTTTGCAGTCTTGAAATTAAGGCTATAAAAGTACGAAACACAATTTCAATATAGAATGAGTTTTGGAAAGTGTTTGTAATTAATTAAAGGCCTATCACAAAGTTCACTAACAGCAAAAAAACAAGAATAAATATAAGTTTTTGGAAAAGTGTTAAAATAATTAATTTAATGCCTATAAGAGTAAAATAAAAGGACCCAAAGCAAAAAAAACTTTGGAAAGTTTTCACGAAAAAGAAAAAAAAACATAATTGTTTGGAGACATTTTGATTTTTTTGAAGTATTTGGACATTGAAAAAGGCAAAAAAATATATAAGACATAAAAATGAAATCAATGAAAACATAAGTTTTTGGAAAGTGGTTTGGAAATTAAATTAATGCCATTAACCAGTTCAATCAAGGGCCCCAGAGCCAAAACGATTTTGCAAACATAAAATTTTTGGAAAAACGTATTTTTTTTAAGTATTTGGAACAAACTTTAAAAGCCTAAAAATTACAATAAAACGTTTTTTTCCAAAAAAACAAACAGTGTTTAAAAAGACAAATAACTACCAAAAAAACAAAAAATTTTTCGGCCATTGGTCCATTATACCATGTTCTGACGTCAATGCCTTCCACGGCACGTCCGCCTCATGGTCTGCATTAGCTGCCTCAAAGAGGTCTCGCCCTACTCACGTCAATCAATTGCCTATTGAAAATCTGAAATATCCGTCATTGTTATTAATTGGTTTTAAGTGTGGATTGCGTCTTCGGACTTAAAACAAATTCGGACTTCGGTAGGAATGCGAAGAATATCTTGAGCATCATATGTGGGATACAGCATTTTTGTGAGACTTGAAATCCATCACTGGCTAGTGGGATTAGTGTATATAAAGGGCAATTAAGATCATACTTGCTTTTGTTGTTTAAATATGAATGAACTGGGGATTATACTATCTACTGGTTTTGATCAAATGAGGACTAAGTCACTCTGACTTGTTCCTGGTTTTTTAGAAGTGGGTCACATAATAGTACTACAGCCACTCACTGTGTGGAGAGGGTATTCCCTTTTTCTATAAATAATTTAAACAGTGGGTGAAAGTTGTAGCTGTGCTAATGAGTCACTACACGCCCTCTGCAAAATACTTTTTTCTTTATTCTAGACATCATGAACTTGGTTCTTTTGGAAACTATGGTTTTTATACAAAGGGAGGCAATATACCTGGCACATGTGCATGTTACATAGTTGTCATTTGTTTTGTCAATGTGGCAAATATTGGCAATAACTAATTTAACCTAAAAGTCCCATTGACTTTATGTACAAAACTTAAATCCATAGAACCAACCCAAAACTTTATCTTCGGTGAAAAAGCTTGCTAGATTCTTTTTCAAGAGCCAAATGCCATAGAATCCACACGAATTTAAAAAAGTTGTAACTTGCCCACCCCTAATACCACGGTGGACTGCAGAATTGGTTGGAACTTTTTTTTTTCAAATAAACTCTGTATAGAAACATTGTTTCCTTCCGCACACTCCCAACCCCTATAGCTAAGGGACAAGCATGATTTGCTAATCCATATCTTGCATCAACAAAACAAATATCTATATTTTAGGTATCTTTGTTTACAAGCAATGGATGTGCCAACAAGCCCTGAAGAGTTGTTCAATATCCAATGTATTAAAGACAATACATTAATCTGATACTGGACGTCCCATGTGGGTGTGTGTTGTGTGTGTGTGTGTATCACAAGTCTGACTTGGGATCAGAAAATCTTTTTTTCCTGCAGATGTCCCCAGATTTTGCAGCACAATACTGTGCACCATGATCTGTACCATTTCACCTCAAACATGTTACTTCTATTGTATTTTGTTATTATTCTGTGCTTGTGTAACTAAATCAGCTGTTAGTATGATATAGAGGCCACTATACAGTATGTCAATTGGCAGGAGAACTATGATCTAAGTTCCTCAATAGCAATCCACAATGCCTCACATTATGCATTTCGTGACTTCAGGTTTAATCAATGACTCATCAATGACTGTAAAAAATATGGTGAGACATTGAAAAACATTGTTCCCTAATAACTTGAGGCCTGGTGACATCAATGTTTACAAACACAAGTTAGCACCTTACTGACAAGTTAGAGGTACGAAGAATGTGCCCATACATTTCAAACATCTCATTCAATAGCCTTATCCACGCCTGATTGAGTGCAAATTTTAAACGCACAAGCCCTGCAGATGCTCACACACATTGCCGGGCAGTGCTTTGTTCATTGCCCGGCATTGACGTCACATGTCAACTCATCTATAGATAAACAATTGCCCTATGAAAAATATTTTGCAATAAAGAACTAGAACTATGCGTTTCTTGGCTTTTGCGCTCTCTATATTGCGTATGCCGCCTTACCTATCAAGTTCACCTTGTAGGTTGACTTGTAGGTTGACTTTTAGGTTGACCTTTTTGGTTGACATAGCAACATCCATCTGTATGCACATACATCCAGTGTGACAGCTGAATGCTAAGTGGTCCTTCCAGCACAACTAGCAGCCCACTAAAGGGCCATTCTTTGGGATGTCACACATGTGACCAAACTTTTTTTGCCTCTCTTGACAAAACAAATGATCTAGCGAAAGTGGAAAAATTATTTTTGGTTAGATTTGCCCAAACCTATCCAAAAATAATGTTTCCACTTTTGCCAGATTGGTTGTTTTGTCATGGGAGGCAAATAAAGTCACGTGTGTGACTTTCCAAAGAATGGCCCAAAAGTGCCATTTAGAACAATATGTTATTGAAAATATTTTTCCCTAAACAGAAAACATTTTTTGAAACACAGGACCATCTGAGCAGCCAAAATTTACAGTGGGATTGTAATCGGGTACTTTAGAGTTTCCAGAATGTCCTCAAAACTAAAGGGTGGGATTATGTTCAATGCTGAGACTATACTTGGGTCAGTACGGCATTTGGTGACTTTTCCCTTCATTAAAGTAATTTAATGGATATACACTTATTTATAAGCTCATATAATAAATTGCTACATTTATCTTTTTGCATTATCATTGCTTATCCCTTTAAATATACTCATGTCAATGTTTTACAGAAACTAACACCAGCATGAAAACTATCTAAGACAAATACATGTCAACGAAAAGGATAATTTGCTTTCAAGCACATCTACAAATATATCCCAATGGTAAACTTATGCTGCAAATACTGCTTCATTATCCACTACCTTAATTCATTGAAGCAATATTTTGTTATGTACTTTGAAGTGAGATTTTCTAATAACGTTTTCAATTTAAACTTAAAAATGTGCAGGAGCACAAAATATAAAAAAATCAACATTCATATACAATATTTACTGGTACAAAATTTCCCACACCCCACTACCAAACCAACTTAATACATAAAAAGAGCAGAAAGTTGTTTGGCAGTATGTAAGCAAGTACTGACTTTACTTTATATTTTACAATACACATAGGCAGAAAAAAACACCTCCCTCACAAACTTGATGTGCTACTGACACCTTACATCAATAACAAAGATAGAAAGTAATTATTGTACTTCTATAATTTGATAAATTTATATACAAATACATTTTTACAACAGTAGTTAATGCCCATTTGAATACATAAAATATTATACTGGTTGATTTTTACACCAGTAGTTAGAATATAACTGCTAACTACTATATCATACTGGCCATTTTATTCCAATCCACACAAGAATTTATCATGATATTATCTACATATGTATCATGATATTACCTACATATCAACACAAACATTCAGCTGGTTTTAGGTAATGTTACTGTGCAGTGCACATAGTACGTCCAGCTGTGATCCCTACAGTTTGATCAGCACCATCTAAGCAAATTGTCATGTGAATGCAATAAGTGCAATAGCTGCCATTTGTCAGAAATTCCCATCAAACATACTAATATGCCAACTCTTTGGTCAGTGGCTCTTGAAATGCTTATTCAGGTGACACAGTTGCCTGAAGAACCATTTTAAAAGTATCCGACTCAAGGAAAGATAAGTTCAGAGTCATCCTAATACAATGAATCACAGATTTATGACATGGCAGCTATTGCACTTACGACCTTCTTGCACTCCCACAACAAAATTACATATCATGCACAATTATAAATGTAGGTATAACACTATTAACTTAAAGACTCAGTTGGAATTGTTTATTTGAAAAGTACCAATCAAAAAATGTTTCTGTATCTTTGAACCTTATTAACGTGTTTACCCATTTTGACAAGAAGAGTAAATTCCTAGTCTAATTTGAGTTCAGCAACAATGGAACACTGGTTTCAGCAAGTAATTTACACATAAGCTCTTTGGCCACTCTACAGATTATTTTGATTATCATGTTTTGAGGCGTCCAAGTGTTGAAAATATCGGATCCGAAACAATCATAAAATCGGATGATTTACGCCCAAAATTTATTGGTTTCACTATGAGTTTTAAAATATTGGGCTGGACTGCGTCCCGCCCAATATTTTTCCAACTCATAGCTCGACCAATAAATTTGGACTCAATCGATCCAATTTTAGATAGATTAACATGGATATATGTACTCAAGTTTATTGAACTTGTTTGCAAGTAAACCTTCTAAGTCCAATTATATATTTCCAAAACTAAGCTTCAAGGTTCATAAAACATGGTAATGCATTTAATATAGTATGCATCATGTACACTGATGTCCATAGATGCTGATGTAATCTCAGATTGTTTTTATAACAGGTTTAGCAAAAAATTTGAATACTTGTGCCTATTTGGTCCTGAACAAACTATGTTTGGTTCACTGCTTGGCTATCTATCACAAACTACCGGTTAAATCAGGAGTTGTTCTGAATAGAACTTTGATGAACATCTACAAATTAAAGCCACTCTCAGTAATTTTTCTTCGGGATACAAACAAGCCTTATGGAAGCCTGAGTGAATCTTTACAGGTATAGCTGGTTACCTGGTTACAAAGTTACCTGGTAAAGCTGAAAACAACATAGTTTTTAAATACTGGAGATTATTGTGCAAAATGTGTCAGGATTCTGACATGAAATCATGTCTAAAGCTAACTTTAAAGTGAGTTTTTTTTGGGGTTTTTTTTGAGGATATAAATTTCTCTCAATTTGTACTTGATTGGTTGTAGAACACCTGCTGAGAACATTTCAAGGGTTTATTGGACAAACAAGTAAACCGAAAACCAAAAAACTATGTTTTAAACTTGCCTACTATCATAATCGTCCCCATAGAAAAGCATGCTTTGATTTTTCTGTTGTGCACAACAGAAAATTCTAAATCATCATCTTATTGAACTTATAACAACGGTGTATTTGGCTTATTCACTTTAGGTGTGACCTAATACATGGCAAGCATTCCAAATATGCAAAATACCCGGGGACTTTTTTTAAAAAATATCCTCATGGCCCTTAACAAGCTTTTAATGTCCGTTTTCACAGAGAAAGGTATTATTATTTGTTGATATAATGTACCATTAGCAAATGAGAGACACAATGGGCATTTTATATTTTGGGGGGAAAATGACTGACTGTGGCTTTAAGTAGCAGAAAGGGAAGTCCTCTTTGCCTTAGATTTCTCATCCTAAAATTCATCTTGAATTAGGCAATTGAATGTCATTTTTTATTGTTAAAATGCTGTTGTGTAAAATGTTAGACACTCTAACACTACTGTAACATGAAAAAGTGATCACGTAAAAATATACAGTTTCGTGATAAGAGAATAATCAAGTAATATCCCAGAGTTGTATCATAATACATTTGTACATTTTCTAATTCCTACTTTACATTTACTTAAGTATAGAAATAAAACTTCACAAAGAGTACAATTTAAATGAGAGAATGAGACAAAGGCACCTGTGCAATGAGTAATTGTTTCACATATGACATACCACTTTAAACTACACAATGTACTCTAGGTATAAAGTACACAAAGATTTGGATAGCATTCTCAAGACATCAACACACAAGGTTTTGAAATCAGGATTATGGAATCCTGAGTGAATCTTTACAGGCAATTCAAATTATGGAATCTATTAAAGGTTGTTGCTACAGGAGATTATGAGAGACTACAGTGAATTCCTGAGATGAATACACTCGGGTCTACAGTGAATTTTCCCTCTGAGAGACCATTAAAGTGGCTTCTAAAGTGGGTCTATTAAATGGTTTCAAGCTTCCTTTTAATCTTAACAAAATAGAGGCAGTGTTAAGTAGGTTGTGTGATGGCAATATACAAGGTGGTCGTGTACACAATTAGCAAATCGGTATACACAACAATTGTTACGGCGACTAGCAGCATGGTATATATGCATCCCAATGCATGGCAACACACACATGTATCACATGGTGGCTATTGCACCACCCTCTTGCTTTCAAACATTCAACCCTAACCCTTAACCCTATAATACTAATCCACCCCTAACAACTCAGTAAAAAAAAACGATCATTCATTCATAAGAAAAACCAAAGACGAAAATCATGAAAATGGCAGTTTGTTTTTATTTATTTTTTATGGGGAAAAAAATTAAATTAACAGTAGTTCTTTATTTTTGCTGTGTCAATAGATCCTAGACAGCCACCCACTCTAGATCCTCTAGTAGCTCTTTATTTTTTCTATGCCAATAGCCCTAGATAACCACATTGAGGTGAATATATTCACCTCCCAAAATACTCCCAAATAGTTCAGCTGGCTTATACACTCATTCATGATTTCATTCATATCACCATTTTAAAGGAAATCATGCTACGCTTTACTTATTGTTCTCGCTGGGTTGATGGGAGCGGCCATGTTGCCAACAAATAAAGCAGGTGTGTGTGATGGAATGTTAGAAGTTTAGCGGATTATATAGTGTGTCTCACAAAATGTCACTGTATTCTAAGTTTTTAAAAAGCAGGACTAAATGTCAACCAAAAAAAAAAAAAAAAAAAATATTGTTAAAATGCTGTTGTGTAAAATGTTAGACACTCTAACACTACTGTAACATGAAAAAGTGATCACGTAAAAATATACAGTTTCGTGATAAGAGAATAATCAAGTAATATCCCAGAGTTGTATCATAATACATTTGTACATTTTCTAATTCCTACTTTACATTTACTTAAGTATAGAAATAAAACTTCACAAAGAGTACAATTTAAATGAGAGAATGAGACAAAGGCACCTGTGCAATGAGTAATTGTTTCACATATGACATACCACTTTAAACTACACAATGTACTCTAGGTATAAAGTACACAAAGATTTGGATAGCATTCTCAAGACATCAACACACAAGGTTTTGAAATCAGGATTATGGAATCCTGAGTGAATCTTTACAGGCAATTCAAATTATGGAATCTATTAAAGGTTGTTGCTACAGGAGATTATGAGAGACTACAGTGAATTCCTGAGATGAATACACTCGGGTCTACAGTGAATTTTCCCTCTGAGAGACCATTAAAGTGGCTTCTAAAGTGGGTCTATTAAATGGTTTCAAGCTTCCTTTTAATCTTAACAAAATAGAGGCAGTGTTAAGTAGGTTGTGTGATGGCAATATACAAGGTGGTCGTGTACACAATTAGCAAATCGGTATACACAACAATTGTTACGGCGACTAGCAGCATGGTATATATGCATCCCAATGCATGGCAACACACACATGTATCACATGGTGGCTATTGCACCACCCTCTTGCTTTCAAACATTCAACCCTAACCCTTAACCCTATAATACTAAAAAGGAAATTTTAAAGGAAATCATGCTACGCTTATTGTTCTCGCTGGGTTGATGGGAGCGGCCATGTTGCCAACAAATAAAGCAGGTGTGTGTGATGGAATGTTAGAAGTTTAGCGGATTATATAGTGTGTCTCACAAAATGTCACTGTATTCTAAGTTTTTAAAAAGCAGGACTAAATGTCAACCAAAATGCTATTCAGCATGTAAATGCTCAAGTACAGCCATTCACATTAGAGTTCCTCAATGCCACCTGCTATACAATCACTTGAAATTCCCCGCGTAAACTCAATTGAGACTTTCATTGTGCATCTTGGAATGACACTATTTTGCTATCTGGCCAGCTGGATGGTGATGTGGGACAGGTGGGCCTTCAATTGGCTCTACTCTTCATTGTGATACTGTGGTAAAATCTTTACATCCGAAGTAAGGAGGCCTACTTGTTATTTGTATTGAGGTTAATCTGTGAAGTAGTTATTTCTTTATTGGAATATAATTACTGCAGATGTGTGTCAATTCAAAGGCATGCAAACCTATTAGACATGTTAGATACTCAAAAGTAAATTACTTTGTTTTGACAATCATCATGGGACAAACTATAGACATGATGTAGCAATGGCCGCAAGATGGCCGAAATGTCACTATGGCCGTGAGATTATTGGTAACATGGATGCGCCCATCAGTTTCCGATTTCATTTTTGTCTTCTAATTAGCTAATTAATTTATTGTAATATCATCAATGTTGAGAATCATTTCAACATAATTTATCAGATATGTAAACTAAAAATTATGGTGTTATGTCCCTTTAAATTAGATATGTGCAAGCAGGCAAGGGTTTATAGTTTTAGAATTAGAGAATAAAAGATAGGATTTGTTGTTTTGCCTATCTAATATCGTGTCATATTGGATGGGCAGTCCCATATTTTGAGTAGTGGATGACTACGATAAAAATATTGGACTGCCCATCCAATATGACACGATATTAGATAGGCAAAATAACAAATCCTATCTTTTATTCTCATTCTTATTTAGTTTTGGTTGGTTTAATTACCAAAAATATTTTTATTCCAATAATATTAGTTAAAAGGGCAAAAATATTCCCCTGCTGTCAAAAATGAACCAACCCGTACTAGCTGCGTGCACGGCGTAACCTTATACACGCGCGCGTAAACACTTGTGCGACGACGCACTATCTAATATCGTCTCATATAAGATAGGCAACAACCAATGATATTGAGTGTTTACTTACTAAACCCCGCCCACTGAATAAGAATGCCCATTAATGATCCAAACCTTGTTAAATGCATATTCCACTAACAAATAAACTGCCCGTAATTCAGAAACATCTCTGTGCACCAAAATTTGCCTTGGTGCGAGACATTCAGCTGCTTGTGTCAAAGGTAACTTTGGTCTCTCACTCTTAAGTAAGCTTTGTTAATCACTTTAATAATATGATAGCAAATAGATCACATGTTAAAATCTACAGAAATCTTTTTAATACAATCAAGACATCCACCAGAGTTCTTTGCTAGGTGTTTTGGGCCTCTTAAAGTCTGACTCAGAGATTTCGAAATATTATTATTTTGTGTAATAATGAAAAATAGTCAACTAGAACTAAAGATAGTAACCTAAAATGCACAATTCCGAAATTTGAGATGAATCGGATTTTAAAAAAAAAAAAAAAAAAAAACCCCGCCCACTGAATAAGAATGCCCATTAATGATCCAAACCTTGTTAAATGCATATTCCACTAACAAATAAACTGCCCGTAATTCAGAAACATCTCTGTGCACCAAAATTTGCCTTGGTGTGAGACATTCAGCTGCTTGTGTCAAAGGTAACTTTGGTCTCTCACTCTTAAGTAAGCTTTGTTAATCACCTTAATAATATGATAGCAAATAGATCACATGTTAAAATCTACAGAAATCTTTTTAATACAATCAAGACATCCACCAGAGTTCTTTGCTAGGTGTTTTGGGCCTCTTAAGGACTTAATTATCTTTTCACTTTTATTTTTTAAATTCCAATGAAGGCATATTGAAAAACTTTGTACGGGAAGAAGAGGGCAGCTCTGTCACATATGGAACCAGATATTAGCCAATTTCTGTCACACAATGCCATATGACCAGCCCAACAAGCAGCTAGCTGTTGCAGTCAAACTGAGTCAGATCATGAAATGTAGCAATATGCAAAATTTTAGTATTTAATCAAATCATATTTGTTTAATTTACTAATGACAATCTTTTAACAAGAGACAAAATCATGCTATGCAAATGTAACATCATTGCTGGTCATCCACCAGCAAATCAATATGAAGATGTTAGTTGAATGCACTCATTTTGACCATTACACTTAAAAGTTAAAAGTGTAATGGTCAAAAGTAACCTTTATATAAATTCATTCTACTGATAACTCTAATGCCCTTAGTATATGGTAGTCAGTAGTTAATACCACCTTGTCCAAGTAATAATGACCCTGCCAAGTTAAAATCCTGGTCACATGTTTTTATCAACAAATAAAAAAAAAAAAAAAAAAAAATTTAAGCTTAGCAATTTCACACAGTGATTAGTATATGGACAAGCATTATGTACATGCAAAAAACGCGATTTTTTTGGAAATTGAGGGCGCCCTCCTCAGGAAATCTCTGAGTCGGCCTTTAAGGACTTAATTATCTTTTCACTTTTATTTTTTAAATTCCAATGAAGGCATATTGAAAAACTTTGTACGGGAAGAAGAGGGCAGCTCTGTCACATATGGAACCAGATATTAGCCAATTTCTGTCACACAATGCCATATGACCAGCCCAACAAGCAGCTAGCTGTTGCAGTCAAACTGAGTCAGATCATGAAATGTAGCAATATGCAAAATTTTAGTATTTAATCAAATCATATTTGTTTAATTTACTAATGACAATCTTTTAACAAGAGACAAAATCATGCTATGCAAATGTAACATCATTGCTGGTCATCCACCAGCAAATCAATATGAAGATGTTAGTTGAATGCACTCATTTTGACCATTACACTTAAAAGTTAAAAGTGTAATGGTCAAAAGTAACCTTTATATAAATTCATTCTACTGATAACTCTAATGCCCTTAGTATATGGTAGTCAGTAGTTAATACCACCTTGTCCAAGTAATAATGACCCTGCCAAGTTAAAATCCTGGTCACATGTTTTTATCAACAAATACCATTTGATTTCAATATTTTGGAAAGTAATCAACAACTTCAAATTTCAGATAAAAACTCTGATGTGGAAAAACAGAATTCCACATACCTCCTCCAATTATTCATACACAACACCACATCATTAGAATTTAACAAAAACCCATAATTTCAATATTGAAATGTTATTGTATCCTATTCATCCAGAGAGCACATGAAGGTTATTTTGATAGGCCTGAGGTTTGTTGACACCTCACTGTACTATACATTGCATTGCTGTATAACAATCACTTTCTGCTGCCACTCAATGCAACTCACCACAAATCCAGTTCAAATTATTTTAACTTTTTCCTCAATGCAGTATTTGGGGTAGAGAGTGCAGTTTGGCCAAATGTGAATGAATATATATTCACACATCATTAGGAGATTTCCACATTTGTGATTGGTTGAGAGCCAGTCCTAAACAACGTGTATGGCCCTGCAGTAATCAATTTCTGATCACTTTTTGGGTAGGCATGTAGAAATAGGTAAGCGTGTGCACAATGAGCCCCGCAATGAGCATGGTTGCTATGGCTATTATTGTCTCAAAATAAATATTGAAGCCCAGTATACTTGACTATTAATCAAAACAATGTATTTTCGGAATATGTGTTGAATAAAACACAAAACAAGCTTTCAAATATTTTGCATGTTAGTGCACATTCGAAGCACACCCCTATTCTGTAATGGAACATCCCATTTGATACATCGATCATGCTGTTTTTCTCAAGTGGGAAGAAGACGAAAACATGACATGAAAAGAGTGACTTTGCAGCTGATTTTGGTGGATTTAAGGTACAAACATGCACAATAATGATGTGTGACTCATGGATTTTCATGAGTAAACGCTTGTTTTGGCCCTCGGGCAGGCCGGCGGGGTCGCTTCACGATGCCCGGCGCCGGCCTGCCTTGGGCCAAAACAAGCGCTTACTCGTGAAAATTCATGAGTAAATCCCCAAGTCATACCACATGAAATCACAAGCCTCAGCAATGATAAAACCAATGCACATGAGGGGTAAAATATTTCAGTGGGCTTCAAATACAGTGTTGCTATTTGGAACACATTTAAGTTCAGTTGGTAGACTTCTTCATATTACATTGGTCTGAGTGTCTGCTTTTCCTCATCTGTGTCAAACTTTTGAGATAGAGTGCTCACATTTGCCTGAGATAGAAAGCATTTTAGTAGCACCTTCATGAACCCTACTATTTACCAATCCTTGAAAATTGCATTTCTAGATATTTTAAATGCACTTCTGTCATATAATCTACTGTTAACTATAACATTCCTGATAATAAACTCTGAAGTAAAAAGGCATTTCATAAGTATACATTAATCTGAATCTTTTGCATTCACCTTGCTTTAACACTCTATCTCCCAATGATATGTAACTTTTACCACATTATAAAAAGTCACAAATCCAAAGGCATCGTAATGTGTTGTTTGAAACACTTATAATACTTTGTTGCTTATGTCTTCATGCTGTAGTAGAGTTATGTTTGGACATGAGTTTGCAATTCTCTTCACACTGACTAGATTATCATCAGTCAATAATGGACACTTTTCCCACCATAAGCTCACCAAGTCTGGCTTAGAATTGTGCCGGTGTATCCTGGTCTGACTTCCCCTGTATGTACTAGCCTCGATCGTCCCAAGACTAGTTATACTTTTAGTCATGGATTGGGCGTACATGACTTGCATGAACTCAGCAGTGAAACCAAGTGAGGAGCAACTGCCACTTCGAAAAAAGTCACCTTGACAAGATGGCTGGCGTGATTGTTGCTCTTCAGGGTTATGTGGAACTAACAGAGGCTGCATTTCTAAGAGATCTCTGCCATAGTGTTGATGCTCATTGTTTACCTTATCCTGAGGAGATTCCTTACAATTCTCTGTTTTCTGTAACTTGAATTCCTTTTCCTTTAATTTGGTCAGATCCAGGCCTTTTTGTAGGCTTTTTTGGGCTTGTTTGGGGTCATAATCTCCTGGCATGGTTACAGGAATTTTCCATATCCTTTTGGAGGAACTTTCTGTAAAAATAGTAATAAAAATATGTTGGTTAGTTGTTGCATTGGTGCACGTGTTTGATTCACCAAATCAGTTCATTACATACCTCTCTTACGTCCATCATCGCCGGTAGAGCTCCATTTGAAGCAACATGCATCACCAACTTCGATAACGCCAGAACAAATATATGTTGAGATACACGGGTGGACATGGAAAAATTATTTGTTCATGGAAAAAAGTCTTAGTTTCCTTAGTTTCTATATGAACTGTTACCCACTTTTGTAAACCACATGTGTTGTTATTTCTACAAATGCATTAACTATCAGAGCTCATAATTAGATTTGGAACTTGTTGGTAACCTGCAAGTAAAGTTTTTTTTAACACAGAGGGCATTCAAAATATCAATGCAATATATGGGACAGGAAGTTGGGCTTATCAGAAATGGAATTTTGGACGTGTTCACTGGATACAATTTAGCAATCACATGTGATGATCCAAAAAAATAATTCAATTTGACTTGGGATATTAACCTTTTCAACCCTGGTAGATTCTGTATAGGTTACAACAAACATGTCAGTGGCTACTGGCTTACATTACAAGAAATAAATGTATAGATAATATGGAGTACACATTGTTAGACTAAACCAATGCTGAAATTGGAAAATACCCATATATGACTTTGATCCTATTATTGTACAAATATTGAGTGCCTATGAGTGTAATAGTAAAAAACAAGGACAGCGGTCCCAAATAGGTCATCCGATTATGTGGTCAAAGACCTTAAGTGGCCCTGAATGACCTCTTACCTCATCTATGACCCCACATAAGACCCCTTGCCTCAATGTATAAGCATACCAAGTATGAACTTGATCCATCACTGCACTCAATTCTAGACACCATTTTAACCAAAAGTGTATACCACATGCACAAGATATGACCCTAAGTGACTCCTGAATGACCTTTGACCCTTCATCTGTGACCCCACATAAGACCCTAAGCTTACCTCAATGTATAAGCATACTAAGTGAAATTGATCCATCCTGCACTAAATGTTAGACAATATTTTAAACAAAAGTATATACCACATGCACAATATATGACCCTAAATGACCCCTGAATACCTTTGCCCCTCATCTGTTACCCCACATAAGACCCCTTGTCTTAATGTATAAGCATACCAAGTATGAACTTGATCCATCACTGCACTAAAAAGCTACACATTTTAACCATAAGTGTATACAAGAAGTTTGACACACACAGACTGACAGACTGACAGACAGACAGACAGACTGACACACAGATCATGCTTCCATAAGGTCTTTCCAATCGGACGACCTAAAAATATATCACAAATAGAAATTTGGGGTTTTCTACTTCACGAGCCACAACAGTCAAAATTTGAGTGATTGGTATATTTTTACTATTGCACGAATATAAGCAGTCAATGTTTGTTTTATATCATGATATCACATGGTTTCTTTTTAAGCCATGTGATAGTAACACTGCAATCATGATATAAATAAAAACTGTTGCGTGACTCAAATCGCGTGACAGATAAACATACCTGACTGATCCACTTTCTGTGATCTATGAATCATAAAGAAGAGAACTACTAATGCCAGAATGCCAGCTATACAGCCTAGTAGTATAGGGAGCCATATCTTATTGTCATACTTGCTAGCCTCCTGCTTGTCCACTGATGTGGTGGGTGTGGTGTAAGGCACACCCAACATAGGTATTTCATCTGAAAGAAACAATAACAAAGACAATGTTTTGATTAGGAGGGAACTGATTAATAAATAATTTAGGTTGCATCCATGTATATTGGTTTATTGTGTACTTTATAATATACAATGGACCTTGAAACTTCAACAAGTAGAATTGGGTGGCCAACCTTCATAAGCCATGGGGCACACCTTACCAGTCTTAGAGGGTTATATGGTTTAAAGGCACTATCAGTGATTTGCTCAACCATAAAATAAATGAGAGCATCAACGATGCATGTAACCCTCGCTTACAATTTACAACAGCACAGGTGCGGCGAAAGCTTAAGGGGCAAAAATGACATGATTAATTCATGTTTGGTAAAGAAATTAAATGCAATAAACCGTACTTTGTCTTTTTCCCCTTAGGCACTTTAATTATTAATTATATTAAAAAAAATAAAAAAAATCATATATATTTTTTTTTTTCATATGAACAAACACACTACTCATTAGGGCCTATTCTACATACCAAAATTTGGGAAATTGTTGTCGAAAAAAATCCAGAAATCACAGGGCATAAAGTCATGCACGCACCGAAGAAATAGATTTTTTGGCCTGGGCGACCTAATGAATCAGGCTTACTTAAGACTTATTTTGCGAAACGAAACCAAAACTAAACAGAGCCCTAAAAAATAGGTACACGCTTTATTTTATCCGTTATGCACGTTATGGGCTGCTGGCGGATAAAGCGTGTAATCCAATGGGCATTTTGTTTCATTTCGTTCACAAATACAGTAAGCCCAATTTAACATTCAGTTGTGATATCAAAATAGGCCAACGGATGCATTGCCTCTCACTTGAGAAAACTGGAAGGATAATTTGAAGTGTTTATGGTTTTTTATATCGGCCGCAGTCACAATTGGTAAATAAAATTGGGGATTGGTTTGAGCACAATACTCCAATTAGTCGAGCTAATAGTTTTAAAAAAAAAATTGTGCTCGTCGCTGTGCGACTCGCACAATTTTTTTAAAAACTCATAGGGAGACTAATGACTTATTTTGTTTCAGAATCTTGTGGTCCTGTATATAGACACATTTAAATTTTAATGTAAATCTGTCAGAAACTAGGAACCAGATACCTGACACAGGAAACACACCAGACATGAGTCCTGGCACCAGAACAACTGGCTCAGAACACTAACGACCTAAAACCTGACACCCAACAATCCTCCACCCAACATATGAATCTTAACTTTAACACCAACCCAACCCACACGCACCCAACATGACACTCACACGACATCTTAACATTACTCTGACCCCCACATAACCCCTGACACTCACTGACACCAGCTCCCTGACACCCACATGAACACCCCATCAACTGACACCAACCCACAATCCCCCCTCACTGACACCCAACATCACACTCATCACCTGACAAAACCCAACATAACACCTGTCACCTGTGACTTTACACTCAACATGACACCATCACCTGACACCCACATGACATCCATCACCTTACACTCAACATGACAACCCCCATCACCTGACACCCAAACATAACACCTGACACCCATCACCTGCCCCATCATCCTGACACTTAAACCTGACCCCCAACATTACACCCATCACCTGACACCTGTTACACCAAAATGAACAAGCCGTCACCTGACACCAACATGGATACTCAAACACTGACACCTGTACCTGACACTTACAACAGACCAAACATGACACTGTCACCTGAACACCCACATGACAACCGCATCACCTGACACCCATGGGACACCCACCTTACACCCCCGTGCACATACACCCCATCACCTGACACCCAACACGACACCATAACCTGACACCCATCACCTGACACCAAACACGACACCCAACATCACACCCAACATTTTGACAGCCACAATCTGACCCTCAACATTTGACACTCAACACCTGATGCATAACGACACAAGCTACCTGACCCCCAAATCTCACAGCTACACCCGACACCCACTTTGAAAACCAGACAGACACCCACATGACACCCACACTTGACACCCACCATGATCCAACAACCTACACAGCATCTGACACCTGACATCCACACCCCAAAATCTGTCACCTGACACCCAAGATCAGACACTTAACACTCAACACCTGGTACCTACACAACCCTTCATCTGACACCCAACATCGGACATACACCCAAAACCTGTAGTACCAACTTTCTGACACCTTACCTGACACCAAACCCAACACCTTTACTGCCACCCAACTCTAATCCGACACGATAACACCACCTTATGCTCCACCTGACACCGGTCATAATCAGCACCAGGAACTACTAAGACAAGACCATACCGAAAACTCACAGAACCCTCCCCGCCAAGAAATGAAACCTCCCTAAAGTATTTCACAACAACCATCATTAGGCCGCCGGTAGCCAACTGGCCAATTAATCAAAATAATTAGCGCAATTCTTTGCGAGCTGTGACATGATCCAATCCTGTTTTTACAACGGGCTATTTAACCATGTACAAAGATACGGCATGGACGATCTGAAACAAATAAGGTGTAAATTGGCTCTAAAATGATAAATAACATATTGTCGGATCCGGGGGTTCGCCAACCGGGGTCGGTCGGCACCGGAAACAAATTATCTTTTTTGTGCAGCCTTAAAATCGAAAGGGCTGCTATAGCGATAGTAAAAAAATCTAAAGTGAAAATGATAAATACCAACACAGTCGCCACTATCAAATATGTTTAAATTGTGCGCTAAAATGATAAATAACATAGGGGTCTGAGTCGGGGGTTTTCGCCAACGGGTCGGATCCGGCACCGGAACAAAATTCTAGTTTTTGGGCAGCCTTATACTCGCACAGGGCGGCCTATAGTATAGGCTATAGTTAAAAAAAATCTAAGTGCAAAAAAATGATAAAGGACCAAACACAAGTCGCCACCACTGTGAAAAAGCAAGATAATCGTGCTAACACACACACACAGACCCAGACACCGACATACGACTTAAGTAATCCGTAGACCTCAACACAAGTCCGCCACCACTGTGACAAGCAAGATAAATCGTGCTAACACACACACAGATACAACGACTACGACTTAATACTCCGTAGCCGACACAAAAAGTTTCATTTTTAAAAAAAGTGACAACATCATCCATAAACATGGACAAGGGCAGAGTGCTGTTGAAGGAAACAATACTTATTAATTTATACTTTACAAACCAATGATCAATCTAATCTGTAGAGTACTGGTTGAAGCTAGCCCCACATCGCCCCGGGCATCATTGATTCCACTCCCCTTGTAATTTTGTATGATTCACTAAGCTAATTCTTGCAACATGCCAAATATCATTACGATACAAAAGCGACCACACTCACTGTACTGTAGTAATGTGGTATATGCACTCATGCAAGGTTTGACTGTGTTTCTAATGACAACCCCCATGCATTAACAACGGTATTTGGCATGTAATCCACAAAACATTGTTCTAAGAATCATTGTTTTCGTCCTAATCAAAATTGTCCATTATGTTGTTTCGAAAAAGAATGTATAATTTCAGCTACGTAAACTCCTGTGAGCGATCCAGTAGTAACGGTGTCCGACTTAAATTGGGTTGAAATTCTACTTGAAACGTTTTCCAACACCACCCCGCCAAAAAACCGTACATACGACAGTTGTAAAGACTCCCTGTAACAAAATAACACAGATTAGTCCTCAGGCCGGCCAAGGGCCACATATTTTTTATCAAAGGATGTCACGTAATGTTGTAATCGCCTCTCCCTTGGAGGAAGCTGGGCCAAGGGCACAATCAACAAGATCACGTGGTTGAATCGACAAATTGATTGGTGCAACCCTCCTTATGACTACGGCGGTGGGAAGTAATATCGTGCATATTAATTAGCTAGCCTAGTGCCGTAGCCACAGCACCGTGGGGAAAATCTGGTTTGATGCTCGCCAGAGCCATCATATTGCAAGTACACTTTTCGCAGTCTGTGACAAAGACTACAACCGTGGGAAATACTGGACCACCGTAATATTGCAAGGACTATCTGTCGACGTTATTATTGTCGGTGATACCCTTGAATACACGGAGCTTAACAACACCATTCATATGATAGGCATACGCACTAGAAAGAGAGCATGACTCGATCGGAATTAATAGAACCAGAGGAGAACGCGGCGAGAATTCTTTGCCAATTCCAAACACGGCAGTGCGTAAGTCTAATGCACGGCAACCATAGTCCGTAACTTCACGCTAGTACAATTTCCCTCCAATTCTAAAAGATCCACACCCGAAAACTGCTCCGAGCAGCCCAAACACACCCCAATTTCGACACCCCAATTTCGAGAAATTGCTCTATGGAGACTGTCCCATATCCCATCCCTCTCACCTACCAAAATTTCATCGACTTACGATAAAAATGAATCCCCTGATAGTCGTCACACTACGAAAATCGAGACTCTCCATCATGACTATACACTGGCGCTATAGCCCTAGTGTAAACCAGAGCATCAATGATTCAGTAGGCCTATAATTATGCCATTCAAAGACAACAACATAACATCCGTTAAAGTACCTTTATTACTTTTTTACATAGAAATGGCACATTAATACAATTTTGTGTTTATGACTTTAAAGCCAGGTTTTTGGGGTCTTATTATATACCAGAGTATTAATTCAGCATCTGAGATGACTAAGTAAGCCAAAAATGTTGTTTTTATATGTAGATAATCCAATGCGCTTTAATCATTGCAATATTAAATGGTTTCTTCATTGTCATACTTAATTTAACTAAATAAATATGATTGTTGAACCCCACCTAAATATGCCACACTAATCTGAGCTTTTTTTTTAAAATTCAGTTTCACTTGAATTGAATTCACGTGATGTAGGCTTTCAATAGCCAATCATGAGTAGTAAACTTTATGACTTAACAATGTATTTTGTCTTACATGTACCCAAACACAATCTGAGCCTGGCCAACAAAGACAACATTCTATGCCATTAGAAAGTTTGGCCCCTGGTCTGCAGCAAACATATTTTTAGTTCAGCATACTTTGGTAATGAATTAAATATAACATCTTTAAGAAAACTTTTAAAACTTTGTTTAACTTTTTATATCAATACATTGTTTTCACAATAAGAAAACAACTCAATTTTATTTTAAAATTTTTTGTTCTTGTTGTGAGTATGTCACACAACATCTACAGTTTGCACTTAATTGAAACATATTTATTTTCATTTAATTAGCTTTGAGGTAGCATTTGGGTCGATGTTCACATTAAGCGTGCCCTTATCAGTCTCACAGGGGGTGAAAAATAAAAGTTGTTGTTGAAGAAAAAATTACCATATTCTGAAACCATTTGGGTATATGGCATTTATATCTAAAATTACAAGCCGTGGCATCCAGGTTAACCTTATGAAATCTTCAGTGAAATCAGTGTAAAATAGTAAAATCTGGCGGGGACATTTTGTTTAAACAAATCAAACACATCAACTCAATTAAACCTGCAATGTTAACACACATTTTCTTTTAATAATATGCTTCTGTGCTACTCATCAGAGTCAAAATAACTAATTTCATCTCCAGGCTGGCCATATTTTACCATATATTAAAGGTATGATGGTGCTAATTGGCAATCAAAGAATGAGAGGTAAAAATTTGATTAGTAGCATTCAAAGTCAAATTCTTTTTTTAATGCGACAAAAATTCAATATACAGTGTTTATATAAGTCTGTATTGTTGGGTTGTTTGGTTGACTGTTAGATGGTCCATGTAATTGCCAAGAAGAAAAGAACCTTTTAACTGTGAGCTTTCAGGGCTTATTAATTGAAAAAAGTATGGGAGGAGGACAATGTTTAACAACAAACCCTACAAATAGGACACCAACCATGTTAGTTACAATGTATTTAGCCCATGATAATTTTCTGCCTAAACAGGCAGATGTCTAATGGCCAATGTTAAAGACAGTTTTATGGCTAGGGATGGGTTAATAAAAATTGGCATTAAAGTGCCCACAGTTCCAATGAGATAATTAGAAAACTAAAACGTATTACCTGAAAATGAAAACATAGCATGTGTTTGTGAACCCGTTTTTCAATTAGCAAAACACTGTGTTGTTACTAATAAAGTATTAGTAAGACCATTGGTTTTCTTAGTATCTCAAAAACGAACATGAATCAAGGAGTGATCTTTTAAACGTGTTGAGAGGACATTGTTTAACATAAAATCTCATGGTGAAATGCAACTTATTTTGTGTGGAAATCAATACATTTTACACTTGCCAGTCTTTTTCTCTTTTGATTTCAAAATAAAAAATTATCTAAATCAAAGAACAACTATATATTTTTAAATCTCAAGTTCCAGATACCATATAGTAATAAAGGTTGCCGTATGAGGATTAAACGACAACCATAATTCACTGTGATTTGAGCCTCGCTGTTTAATTTAACTTGGAGCAAACTATTAGCGGACCTGTTCAGGATGAAATTTAGCTGCAATAATGTTCAAAATCATAATTATCTTACCTTTCAAGCGACCAAATTGAAAAAAAGGCAACTGTATGTTAAAATTTATGCTCTCCCAAAAACGCAAAGAACAATTACAGTATGTTTATGGGATAGTAAATAATTGTCATCGTCAGTGAATTTTGTCAATTACACAGGAACTAACAGTTTAGCACATCAATGTTCATTATATCGAAACAATATGCAAGAGTATTGCAGCTTGTTGAGGTCTTTTTTCCTCTACCTTATCCATGGTTTAACTAATTAAAAACATTCCAGAACAGACTCATTAGTAAATGAAATGATGTTATGATAGCAGATGATTAAAACACTCAAAAACAAAAAAAGAACTGAAGAAGAAAATGAATAAAATTTAATATTTAAAATAATAGTTCTTAAGGTTAAAAAGTAACTACCTTTGTTTCTGCAGAGACATTCTATTTAACAGAGCATTTAGCGTGATGTTTATGACCATCCATAATAATTTAGTGGTGTGTAAATCATCTCTGTATGTTAAATTGAAGACCTACATTTATTTCAAATCCATAACAGTTAAATATCAAAACCTAAATACTCAATAAAATTAAAAAAGGCATCTGTTCTGGAGAGGAGCACTTACTTTTTTAAAGGAAATGAAGACATCCAGAAGGCCAAGCAATAAAAAATAAAATATATCCAATGCATATTTCAATGGATTGGCCAAAATGTCATCACTTACGACCATCTGAAGAATTAAATATCAGGTTTTTTTTTTATTGGGTAGACTGTTCATTTGATTCACCGGCTGGGGACCCATCAATGTTCTGGAGAGGACACCAATGTTTTTTTAACGGAAAAAGACCGGGGACAAGAATGCTTTAGAACGTGTAACGTTTAGAGGTCAATTTTGGTCAAAGTAAAGGGCAGAAGGGGACCAGGGCAGACGGGGGCCCAATCTCCGACCCCTCTGCTCCCCTTGCCACCCTCCCCACCTCCGCCCCTATAAAACCATATCCAATCCCCCTTCTCCCTAACGCGCATACTCTTAATTTTCCTACCATCCCTACTTTCTCCATAGTATAACAATATGCAACATAAAAGGGTCATTTAATTCATCTACAGAATCCATGAATTCGTCTTTAAAATGTGAATCGAGAATCCCAAATTCCGTTAAAATGCACAAAAACTGTTCAATAACCAAAATGATATTCAAAATGTTAGAAAATGCAATGTTAGCTGGTCTGATAGGGATCCATCAAACAAAACCACCAAAATAATGCATGGATGCTTTAATTCCGGAACCAAAGAGGTGAAATCCTTTTTACCAAAATGTAACTTAAATAAATAACCCCATTTGCAGGTTACTATACAATATAGCCTACTTGATTTTTTCCAAAACAATGCATGCTAAAGAATGGGAAAATAATAAACCTGCCACAATTACTTTTGATCATGTAATAACGCACTCAATAAAGATAGAATACATTTTCCTCTAAAATGTGATTGATTCCAATAAAGTACTTTAGATGCTGATTGTACTATTAATGTATCTTTGTTATTTCTCTGTTAAAATCTGTAACTTGTTATCTTTAATTCAGTGTTAAACTTCAAAGAGTAACATGTCAGGACAAAGTTGGGTTTTAACCTAACTTAAAACATTCACACCAATTGCAATACAAAACTTTTCAAGACAATGTATATGGTGTAAAATGGAAATAGGTATTAGAATTATGTTTCTTATTTGATAATGATATGGAATAACTATCGTGTGAAAGACAAATTACGATCTATGAATATTAGGTCATTTGGCTTACACTATAATCTAATTTGCCACATTAAATACAGAAAACATCAATTTAAAAGAAGAGGTCCTTAAAAGCTGTCCTAATGAATTAGCTTCGACATAAACAACTAGATTTAAGGTTGTTATATTTGCATACCTGAACACTTTAACACTTCAGGAGGAGAAGGTATTGATTAAGGACCAACCAACACATTGTGTCATATAAGTGTCATGAAGATACGTTATTTAATATTAGGGGTGATTTATGATCTATGCTATTTGAATCTTGATTGATGATGACTATGTTTCTAACATCTTCTCCATTGCTTTAACTAAATAAAATTATTTTCATTTATGCCAAGGGAGTCATTGCTATTCAGCAAGTGTTTTTTCTACACTAACTTAAAAAGTTATTCTTTTATTCTTAATTAATAAACATGATGAAAAGTCCTAATCATGTGAAAAGGCCGTTGTTTGCTTCTTAGAAGCATACCAGTGCATAATTCACACCTTAAATAAGCTGATGAAAATACCATCTTCTATGTAATACAAATGCGCTTTTAATCACAATAGCAAATTACAATAGGCCAAATGGTCTTATTATCATGCATAGTTGAAATCGAGTATGAATCTGCAATAATGCACATTGAATCTGAGCTTTATTTTGTTTTTGGTCTTGTAAAATTCATGTTTTCATCGACAGGACTTCAAGTGATATGGGCCATCAATAGCCAATCAGGAGGCCTATGCAAACATTATGACCTACAGGTGTATTAAATTAGTAATTTAATTTTACACAGAACCACAAAATATGCAAATTTAATGAAAAAACATTTATTAAATCAATATTTGAAATGGATAGAATTCCTAGTCACTATGAGCTAGTAAAATCTCAGTCCCTGGACACAGTTCAGTAGCTTTCATTCACCAATGTATTAGAAAATACACCCCTGTTTTTTTGGTATGATAAAGATACCCAGATCACACAAGGTCAGATGATGTCAATGTATATACAAGTACAACGCATGAACTGTGTCTTGGTTAGCTGAGCTATTTTAACTCATAGTGAGTTATTTCCATGTGCAATTTCACAAGGAACAAACACTTTTTTGGGTGGATATTTTAAGTGTCAATAATTTAATCTGCAGGTGACATAATGGATGTATACTCCAAGGCGTACGCATGAATTGCACAAAGGAGCTGTGACTCCTTACACTGCAGTTTATTAAGAGTAACTCCTACTTCGATTCTTTTGGTTTCTGCCCTAATCTCAACTCTCACTTTGCATGTACCTTGACTTTCAATTAAACTGTTTGGGTCAAATGCTAGGACTATTATGTCTGTGCAAATCACTCATTATGTTGCGTTCAAAATGATGGTGAAAATAATGAGCATATTATTTCTCAATGTTCAAGATCAATTAAGCATAACATTGTTTACAAACAGCTCAATTCCACACAGGCTATTGCTCAGTTCATTATCGCTTTTCATCAATTGTCAAAAGGTAATAGTAGTGTTGGTATGTAAAGGGGTGGGTCAGTCACAACTCTTTGTAAACAATATCACTTAATATTCATCAATGTAACTTGACTAATATACAACTTGTTTTCAACCACTGGCACTTCAAATTAGGCCCCCCCTACTTCATCCCATGATTAAACTAGACAATGTTTTAAGACTTTCTTTTATCCATAAGGATATGATAAATAACCACATTTCTATTCAGTAATATGTGACAAGCCACAAGTTTATACCACTCTTACAATATTGTTTCGCTTGCCCAAGAAGGGACAAACACAGTGGGCATTATATTAACCTGGCCCAGATAGCAGTCTAAGGCCATGGGTGATTGGTTGGACGTCCAGTTGAGTGAGTGAGAGTGAGTGAGTGGTTTAAAATTAACGAAACTCAACACAATTGGGTGTATAGTGTCATTACGTGTTATCATTATATTACGTTTAAAAACATTTCAAATTTAAAACATACATTCACAATAAAATAAATACCAATCACAACCTTTTTTTTAAAAAGTTAAAAAATATTTATACAAATCGGCATCCTTCAGGAAATTAATCACCTAGAGGCCTAATATCTTGAAATAATGTTTTCAAATATGGGACACTATAATATTTTCTACGAATAAGCGCATATTCAACGCACTCAAGTAATAAATGTTTCCAGAAAGAGCACAATCACAAGGAATACACCGAGGGACTGGCCCCTCACCTCTAAGCAAATATGACTATGGTCAGAGAAGTATGACCAATTTTACATCGTGCTAATACAATCTTGTCCTTTCGTCCAAATCAAACCTGAATTACCAACAGCTCCAACAGGTGGTTGAAAAAAGCATGCATTTTATTATTAGGAAATGAATCCCACAGCATTTGGCACCTATTTCTGATATAGATAACTAAAGCCTTAAAATCTTGTAAGGAATCTCAATGTTTCGTTATGTTCATATTAAGGACTTCTTTCGCCAATACATCAACCTTTTCATTGCCGTGAATACCAA
Source organism: Ophioderma brevispina (assembly GCA_023653785.1). Taxonomy (NCBI): domain Eukaryota; kingdom Metazoa; phylum Echinodermata; class Ophiuroidea; order Amphilepidida; family Ophiodermatidae; genus Ophioderma; species Ophioderma brevispina. Next base: position 118,624 of record JAMKCH010004289.1, read on the forward strand.
TGTGACTCGGAAAGCAAGCTGAAACAACGGATTTATTCAATTGAGGACAAATGAAGAATACTTCCAACAGCCCAGCAATATAGGGATGACGACATTCTCTGCCTTTCAAGCCATAAGACTAGATGTGAATCAGTAAATTATAATGAATGACTCTCATTTGAAGTTTCAGCTAATTCTCAAGGGCCAAATTAAGTGCCTCCAATTCAAGCAGTGAAAAATAGAAGCATATCAGGTAAACCTAATCTGACGATGATCACGCCGACTAAAACAGCTGCAGCAGCTTTTCCAAAACCGTAGACCCATCTGTATAAATAGCTCGATGCTGATGATATCTATGCCTAAGCAGGCGGTTCAATTTGAAGCGTGTACCCACCCTCCTCACGTGATCACCTTTCTTCACCTGTGGGCCAAATATTTATCACGTCAGGATTTCATCACTTACTTCACTTGCTTTACAAAAAACAAAGGCACGCTATCACTATATCTGCAAAATTTGTTAGGCCAGCTCCCCTTTGATTTATTTCCCAAAGGTGACGCTTCACTTTTGTCAATTTTGGCAGACTGAGCTTCACCACCGTTCACCATATGATGAAAATTACATTAGTTCAAGCTTCACTACTGTTCATCATACTTGCCATTGCATAGTTAGCTTCACACTGTTTCACCCTTCACTATTAGCTTGATGTATTTCAAGCTTAGTCTTTCACCAAGTTCATACTTCACCAATGTTCATTGTATTACAAGACATGACTACAATTATGATCACATCGTGCTGAATTCAACACTTCTTACAAAAACAAACAATGTCAATCAGGTTTTCAAAGATGCAGAGCAACATTATTATTTATTTTGTTGTAATCCAATGTTCCTTCAGATTACATTTGTTGTTAAACAATAAAAACAAAGATTTATAATATGTAGACAAAACCTGTTTTTACTACAACTCTTGTTTACTTTTGTTAAACTGTTAAAAAACCATCTATTGATTTAAACTGTTCCTGGTCCCGACAAGTTCAGGGTTGCATTGTTAGCTTTGACATGGTGTTATTAAAAAAGGTACACTAAATGATTATGTGCATTTTGATCTCATTTTGGACCCCCAATTGCCCATGGATTTAAAATTTATGTTTGTGTACAAATTACATGCTTTACTACATGTTAACTCCTTTACAATGTAAAAATTGTTTTGGGGGTTACAAAGGCTTTTAGGATTTTTCCAAGAGTGATTCACTCTTGGGGTCAAATTTCCAAGAGTGAAATCCAATTCCAAGAGTGAAAAACTACATCTAAAGATTTGGTGCATTGCATTGTGCGTGGGGTGCGAGCGTGTGTGGGATGGGTGTATGTATATATGTGTGTGTGTGTATGTGGTTTTGTGTTTTGTGGGTCTTTTGTGTGATTTTCCAAGAGGACAAGAGTGAAAAATTACATCCAAAGATTTTTTGCGTTTTGCATTGTGTGGGTGGGTGGGGGCGCGCATGTATGTTTGTAGGTAGGGATATGTAGTGTGTCTGTGATATGAGTGTGTGAGGTGTATATAAGTGTGTATGTATATAGTGTATGTGCCAAGAGCACACATCAAGAATTAGTGATAGTTTCAATTGAATGGTTATTCTTCTTTTTGGCAAAGAATATTCAGATTCATTTATTTAACATTTAACATTAAATATAATAAACAAAAACATTATTCACAACAAGGCTGGAATAATATTTGTTTTACAGGAGAATTTGTAAGCATATAAATAATATTTTATTGGAAAGGTTTACTAGTGTAAGGGACAGTATCGCCGGTCACGGTAATATCGCAATAGCATACTTGGGTAATCTCCGGGGGTAATCGGATGTCCTGCCGTTTGAATTAAAAATTTACTTTATTTGCTGGTAACTATTTCGCCTGAAAAAAAACGCAGCTATGATGAATTTCCTTGGTTCCTAAAATGATGAGCTAATGAGCAAGATTTACCTTTGATGTTGCTGAATCGTGTATGTTATTCCTTTCCGAGGGCCTACTATAAGGTTGGTGTTGTGATCTAATTATGCTTTTCACGAAGCCGTTTATTTGCCCGAAGCGTTTATTTCGTCAGGGTGGTTGCAAAGTTGATTCCAGTAAATCATTCGTTCAAATACCATCTTCTCTGGTTGAAAATAAACACATTTGACACTGAATGCCAGGAAAAAATCATTTAAATGCTGTCAAAAACTTCCCATATTCAAATATTGAAGCTAAACAACACACAATCGGATCAATAAGAAGGGGTTCTTTCCAGGATCAATCGGCAAACAAAGAACGATCGAATGTGCTGTCGGTATAGGCGCGGAACACATAAAGATATTAACGTCTCGATGCTTGCAGTTTTTACATCAAGCTCCGTTTTCACAACAAGATCGTCAAGATCAGGAGAGTAACGCACAATTAAACACCAAGTGTACGCAAATAAAGTAAAAACCGAAAAAATAACCTAAAATATCGAAGAATAAATATAATCATAAATTTTTAGTAAGGAGTTAAAATCTGGAACAGACAAGTATCGAGAAATAGCAGCTCAAAAGTCACGGGAATGGAACCTTGCGAGCGATAGTGGGAAACCGTCGACTATGACGGCCATTACGCTCAGGTGGTTTGGTTACGTCTTTCATTCAGTTCGCGAAGTCGGATTTGGTAACATGGATGGTGGAAACTATTTCATGGTCTTCTAATTGCACCATCTTTGCTGATAGAAATATAGGTTATCATTTTCAACCGCAATCAAAATCGACTATCTTTATTCCCTGGTCCATATTGTTTGTTTTAGTATTTTCACCCGGTTATCTCTTGGCTTTCTTTGCTTTGTGTTTGCCGCCGGTGTGATGGAAGGGATGGTTCCTTAGTTACTTAAAAATTATAAACCGGTTTAATTTTATAATTTCTGCTTGAGACGGGCCATTTGTATTTTTTTCATCTTATCTGATTGTAGGGGGCCTACCCATATAGTTCATACAGGTTTGTTTTAATTTTAATAGGTCCTATGTGAATAAATATTTACGTCTTTTTCATCCCTTGGAAATAAATGAGAAAGTCCATTAACGTTACAGCAAATGTTAGTCCGGGGCAATCAGCTGATCGCGCAAGTCAATATTAATATTCACATACGATTGTTTGAAGTAAAAAAAAAGTTTACAAAACAGTGAGGGGTAGACATAAAGCTAAACGTTGCTCAGTCTGATTCGGGTTATCCCAAAGATTATCACTTTTTACTCTTTCAATACAACCCATTGATAGGTGTCACCACTTCAAACCTGTAGCAGCATGGTAAGTGGATACCCCCCGTGCGTCGCAAAAACCAAATATTGATTTTATAACAATAACTACACCAAATCTGTTCTTAGTTTCATAAGGGCAAGTGCTGTCCGACTCTCTGTGTCGGTGATACGCAGGACGGCGGGATTCGTCATGGTTGCTTTGTGAGGATCTTTGTGAGGATGGGAGGAAATGCAAGATTTCGAAATGTTTTCGACGCGAATTTAAGAAAGGGAATGGATTAGAAAGTTCCTTGACTCTTCTCTTTCTTTTTTCTTCCTTCTTATCACAGGAATCACAAAATAACACGTCAAGCTTCACCCTTTCAAAAACATTATAGGTAAAGTTCACCAATGAAAACAAAAGAACGCCAGTGACTCACTATAGCAAGAAATATTTTGACCTGAAGCTTCGACGTCGATGTAGGCGACGATTATGTGGCGACCCCGTGAGGAGGGTGGGTACACGCTTCAAATTGACGCTATGCATAAGATCATCAAATTTAGCTTGAAAAACCAAGATCATCATGTTAGACCCTTCTTATATGACATAAAGTTAGGTTCAATATCAATCAAAATTGTCCAAGGCGGACTAATAGGAAAATCAAATGAAGCAATGTTATCAGAATTAGGACATACCTGTGAAAATCCCTCTTTTATACGGATCCAAAAGATGGCATCGCATTAGGTTACTAGTATAGAAGTTGGGAAATTTAGGCGAAAAGCGTGCTTCATGTGTGGGGATATCAGCATTACTTTTAAGTTTTAGTAGCAGATGAAGAGCTAATTGTTCCCATCTGAGATGCAATGGAGGGTCATTAGCTTCGACATATAAGCTTTGAATAGGAGAGGTACGAAAAAAAAGCACCCAAGCATAGTCGAAAACCTTGATCTGAATAGGTCAACTTTTTCAAATAGGCACTTACGAGCAGACTATAAACAATGCAAACCATAATCCAATTTGATATCACAAGTGATCTATAAAGGAGAGCAAGAGCAAACTGAGCGATCGGCCCACACCAGTTCCATCTTAGAAACTACTTTAAAAGATTCAGGACCTTTTTGAATTTCTTCCGCAAATAGTCAATAGGAGCTTTGAGTGCAATTAGTCAAAATTAAGCCAGAATTTAGTCTGTGAAACGACGGAATAGGAGAACCATTCAATTTAATTCGGGTCAAGGTGAGGGCGCTTTTGTTGCAAAAAATGCCACAACTGTTTTAGTTTTAGAGAAACGGAAACCATTTACATCAGCCCACTGTTGAATCTTATTCAGGGCATTTTGCATTTTCTTTCTATAGAAACCAATTGTGAAGAATAGGAAAATGAGAAATCATCTACAAACAATGACCTTTCCATTCCTGCATTGACCACTTTGCAATACTATTAATTTTCAAAGAAATAGAGTAACAGAGAGAATACTACCCGTGGAACACCCATCTCTTGATTATGAATTTCGATAAGACTGTTCCCAAACGACCCCTAAAAACACGATCTGTCAAAAAATTCTTAATAAACAAAGGCATTTTACCTCTTAGTCCTATAAATTATGCAAATCCTTCAAAATACCATCTTTCCAAGTTAGTATTCATGGCCTTCTTCTAGATCAAAGAATACCTACACAACATGAGTCCTCTAACAAAACCACACGAATAAAAGATTCAAGACGAAACAAGTGGTCAATAGTACTACGGGCCTGCCGGAGGGAAACCACTTTGACACTAGATATCAGTCCATTACATTCCAAGAACCAACAAGACGAGCATTAATCATTCCTTTCATGGTCTTACATAAACAACTGGTAAGGGAGATTGGACGATAATTGGGGCCTTGGGCGCATCTTTCCCTGGCTTCGGAAAACAGGAATAATTGTAGCTTCAGCGCCATACATACATTTGGAACAACACAGACTCCCCTTAATTTTGAAAAGATCAAGATTAACAAGACGGGGATTCTTGTGGAAGATGCTTAAGGAATTGATAATGGATGCATATGGTCCAGCTAGCAGTATCATGACATTTACTAAGAGAGAGTAATTAAGCTATAACATGCTAAATGAACTATATTTTTTTTTTTTTTTTTACTCCTCGGCATCCTTGGATGAAAAATCTAATGTTTTTCTGTTTTGCAGCAGTTATTTTTAATCTTTGAAATGTTGAGATAATGGTTTGCTGAAAGAATTGTGTTCAAAATCATCTGCCAATAAATTGGCAATAACCTGAGCTTCTGTACATTTACTCCCATCCGATTTATCTGAGATGAAAGTGGTATTATTCAAATTGTTTCCCACTTATTTCCTAACCATATCCCAAGCTTTTTTAACAGGAGTTCTAGAATGTTAACTGGATTACATTTGCCTCCAAGGGACTCCCGTTTACTTTTTTTTAATAATGCGCCGGTTAGCAAGGCTCTTGAGTATTTTCTTAAGTTGTTCTTTGGTTGGGTCGATTTTTAAAAACATGTATGTAATGCACTTTGCGACAATCAATAGGACTTTACATTCAGCAGTAAACCATGGTTGTGTTTACTATAAGCTTTTGAAGACGGCTTGGGAATTGATTATGGGTATATCAATCAAAATGTCAGGGAATGAAGAAGAGGATCTTCAATGTTAACAAAAGCTTGCCTATAATAAAGCCTAAACAGCTATCATTAAAACTGCCTGGCAGTTGTCCTTATGAAGTTGCCATTAGGAACTCGCTCTTCAGGCATTGGCTTAGTAATAATCTATTAAGATGGAAAACTGATCACGACCACCGATCATCCTGAACTCCCCACAAAAGCGTACATAAAAATAGTGGGGGGGCAACAAATTGCTAAATCACTAGCTGAGGAGAGTACCAGGTCGCAGAATGGATGAATGTACTGACCCATCATCAAAATTACAAGCATCTGATTTCTCCACAGTAAGATTCTACAATGACACCCAAACCGATTGGTATCCGTGCAACCCCAAAGTTCCACTATGGGCATTGAAGTCACCTACCAAAAGGAAAGGAGAAGAAGGTGAAGTTGACCAATCAAATCTTCAATTTCATCTAAACCTAATTTATATTAGGATGAATGTAAACAGAACAAACAGTTATTGTGCGGTGTAGAGTAACTTAACAGCAAACTGCCTTCCAAAATTGGTATTACGTTGTATGACGGAATGAGGGACTCCACCCTTAATCCGTATAGTGACCCTCCAAAGCTTATTATCCACTGGGGAATAAAGCTGTTTTGTTATAAGAATCGTACACCTTATGGACGTCAGTTGAATTATTATAGACTGGATCAACAAGTACAACAGACTTAAGTATCACTATGATTAGGCTATTTTGAACCATTGTGTAAACATTGATTTGCCGTGAATGAGATTGGCAAAACCACACAGCACTATTGTGGCTATATCTCCCACAAACTAGAGTTCCTAAGATGAAAAGACTTGAAACATAACCACTGCTAGTGAAAGCATAAAAGTTGAAATGAACCAAGTATGGTCAATGAAGACCAAAAATTGAGTGTATTTACTTTATAGAAGCTGCAACTGAATGTCCAAGGACAACCCCAACTGTGAATAGGAGAGTGCTAATTGAAGTGATAACAGAACTATAGCTAGCAGGTAAACTTTAAATTTACGCCAAAGTGGTGATTAGACTAGGCGCAAATGCAATGCCTCTCTAGCCAGCATGATAATGCATGGTTTTCAGCTTTCACACAGCATGCATCTACATTTGGACAACAGACCAATCACATTATCTTTGCCTACCAACACCAGTCATGCCAAAAAACACCAAAAGCCCCGAACAAAATGCCCAAAACGCAACATCTGCTCAGAATTTAAAAATCACAACATAACTTTTCAAAGAAAGAAAGTCATTTACTTGCATACCTGGAGTGTTCAAAAGAATTGGACAGAGATGAGAGACTAGTTATGAGAGAACATTGGGTTTCCTACTCTAATTTGCTACGTGATGACAAAGCATATTATAGGCCTACAAAAATATCAAAAAATCAGATTTTTGCTATATAAGAAGAGTTTTGGTATCCTACATACCCCACAAGTTTAGGACCAAAAGAAAAAGAAACATAATAATGACAAAATTGGAATTTTAGTCATTTACTATCCATACGGACACTTACTTACACAACACATAATTGAATGGAGATTAATATCTTGGACACTGCTGTTTTCTTTTCTGTCATTTTTTTCGCTATGAAAGAATAACATATGAGAAGGCTTACAGAACTTATTCTTGGGCCTTTAAGGCTATTTCAAAATTTAAATATTTGACTTTTCAAGCGAATCACTGATAGTGCATTCTTTTAAGGAACATTTGACTATTAACCCAAAGCCATCAAAGTTGACCTAGGACATACACCGACATGAAATAAGGCTTGATGAATTGTTGGATATTTGCAGAAAAGTTTATTTTTAACAGAATAATCATGGGTAAGAGAGACATAAAATTTTAATTACCTTTATATAAACCCTTCTTTAAAAAATGATTCGGAGTGGGGCAGAATGGGGGTCTTGCATTATTGGAGGTCTTAGAGAAGAAATTACACTAAAATTTGTTTATCATGTATGCTTTTCATTTACTTACCATCCTCTCCCCTGATAAAACAGACTTTTTACCTTTTCCACCACTTTTGCCAATGGACAGGAGGGCCCGCCCCGCCACATAGAAAACCTGCGATCCAGTCGTTTTGCAGTTTACTGTTTTCTTGATGGCATTCAGGCAAGCTATGCGATTGCTTGGTTGAGGCTGAAAGCTAAGAAAATATATTGCAAAAGAAAATGTTAGAACACATTCCTTATAAACTTGAAGAGTTGACAAAACATTTTTTTGTTGTAATGTTACTTCAATTATCAAAAATGTTTTCTTGAAGAATTAAAATATAAATCTTAGTCATTTTCAAGCAAATCCATAAGATATTTAACTAAAGTCAATCTTGTGCATGATCAGTTACTAAAGGTAAAGGTCTGCAAGATTTTTGAAGTTATGAAGTATTACCGTATGACCCGAGTATAGTCCCACCTTTTTTTAAGCTGAAAATACCTTGAAATTTGGGGGGTGGGATAATGCCGAATCTTGCCCGAAGCCGGAGTCGAAAATGTTGTGGCCTACTCGCCACATACACATACAAGCCACTTCTGATTTCGAATTTGAAAAGACTAGACTCAAAACGGTTGAAAAAAAAATGCCGTTTTCGATAGTACGTAGTTCCACCTTCATTCTGAAGTAGATTTCATATTTGTCATGTATAACTAACCATGACTATAAGGTAACTTAAGTGATTTTTAGCAAAAAAAAAACGAAAACAAAATAGTTTCACGAAAAACTGACCCCAATTTGCCATCAGGTTTGGTGGGGGCCATATTTGATTTGCTGCCAGCCCTGTGACCCTACACTGGCCTTGTTCAAATATTATTTTCGTTTCAGAAAACAAAATCCACCAACAAAACTATTTTAGAATGCATTTATGATAACTGAATAATTTTTATGGGCATGTTAGTATTTTTATAATGAAAATATGGAAAAAGAGTTGTGAAAAAAAATATTGTTAGAAAATACCATCGAGTTGAGTAGAAAGCCTTGAGAGTGTTTGACCAGAAACAGGTCTTTGCTGAAATCTCGACACTTTGCGTGTTATATTACTGTATTTTGTCACAAAATTTAATGGTTCCAGACGTCATTAGAAAAATTCTTGAGATGGAATATAAGATTAAATATGGACTTCGTTATTCAGGTGTATTGGAAAAATGCATCGCATTGGAATTCAAGGATTAAAGGTTTGTTGTTTTTGAAGAAGATAGGTTTCCGAATTTTGCAGTCAGTGTAGGCCAATTTTTGCATGAGGATAAAAAAATGGAGGGATCTTTAGAATTTTCTGAATTTCCTAAACTTAGGGTGAGGATTTTTACTCGAGCATTGGGACTATAATCGGGGTTCAGTACGGGTATGTCAATCAAAGCTAAGCATTGGTGGTTGAGAATGTTATTAAGCGGCACAGTCCTGAGGGGCTTCTAAATGACCAAGGTGCATCGCTTTCATTAAAAAACACTGCCCCTAGAACGTTGCAAGTCATTTTAACCTCATTGTATCTCATTTAGAATCCATGTTTTATTTCAATATGAATTTTCCAAGAACTATTCAAATTCTCAATAGCAATAAATTTGGTCACTTCTCCCTATAAATGATCAACCAATCCATGGCTATTTCATAATAATCAGCATACTGACATTGTAAAACACACACAATGTCAATATGGGGGAGGGATTGCCCTTGAATAAATGTTCCTTCAAACACCAGCTACACAATGCACATAAGTTATTCATGTGTCTAAATTGTCCTTATGTAGAAGTCATTATAACCACCAAAAGCCCCCACATATTCACTGAACATGATCTGAAAAGGTTTTGGTAATATGAAGATTATGAAGGTAAAATAAACCCAAAAACTCTCAAAACAAAACCTTGCTCTTGGATGATAATGCAGTATCTACACAGCAATACAAATTAGTGATGTGAACAGTGGACACTTGGAATTCTACACAATCCACATTTAATAAATTCACTCAGTAAACTCAATTAATATTAATGTATGTTATACAGCATCACATGCATTATAAGCACTAAAGCAGCTCCCATAAATCAAATAATTAACAGTAGCTGTGTCATATCAAAATACACTTAAGAAATTAAAAGATAGACTGTTATTTTGGCATCCATTATCGTGTCTATTGGTGGGCGGCAGCACTGAGGCAGTCCAATCTTGACACAATAATGGATAGGCAAAACAGCAAAATCTTATCCTTATCGGTCATAGTGGAGGGGCATTTAAATTTTGAGTGCTCAGTAAGTAAGTTAACTGTGCAAGCTTTGAGTTTGCACAGTGAATGTTGCTGTGTCAAGAGAATGAACAGTTGTAAGGTTTGAGTTTCGAAAGTGAAAGCACTGTGTGCCCAGGGAGTGAAACTGTGTTAGCTTTGCGTTTGTACAGGGAATGCACGGTGTGCTCTGAGTGAACTGTGTTGGTTTTGGGTTTGTACTGTGAATTGGTACTATGTGCTCAATGAGCGAACGTGTTCGTTTTTGAGTTTGGGACAGTAAACCACCGTGTGCTTAGTGAGTTAACTGTTAGATTTGAGTTTGTACTGTCATGAACTGTGTGCTCGTGAGTGGAACTGTGTAAGCTTTGAGTTTGTACTGGGAATGCACTGTGTGTCAGTGAGAGAACTGTGTCAGCTTTGAGTTTTTTTACAGTGAATGCACTGTGTGCTAGAGAGTGAAATGTATAAAGTTTTTAGGTTGTACTGCCAGAGAGTGAACTGTGTTAGCTTTGAGTTTCTACTGAGAAAGCCAATGTGTTTCAGTGAGTGAAGTGTTAGCTTTGAGTGTACAGGATACACGTGTTATAAGTAGTGAACTGGGTTAGCTTTGAGTTTGTACTGTATGAATAGACAGGTGCCAGTGAGTGAACTGTTGTTAGCTTGAGTTTGTACAGTGAATGCACTGTGTGCTCGGGAGTGAACTGGTTAGCTTGAGTTTGTACTGTGAATACACTGTGTTCTCAGTGAGGCAACGTGTTAGCTTTGAGTTTGTACTGTGAATAGATATGTGCTCAGTGAGTGACCTGTGTAGATTTGAGTTTTTTTACCGTGATGCACTGGTGCTAGAGAGTGAACTGTGTAAGTTTTTAGTTTGTATGAAGAGGTGAACGTGTTAGTTTAGTTTCTACTGAGAAGCATGAATGGCTCAGTGAGTGAACTGGTTACTTGGAGTTTGTACAGTGAATACACTGTGTGCTCAGTGAGTGAACTGTATTAGTTTTGATTTTAACTGTGAATAGACCATGTGCTCCGTGAGTGAACTGTGTTAGCTTTGAGTTTGTACAGTGATCTATGGGTGTTCAGAGAGTGAACTGTGTAGGCTTTGAGTGTGCCACAGTGAATACACTATGTGCTCAGTGAGTGAAATGTGTTAGCTTGAGTTTGTACTGTGAATAGACATGTGCTCAGAGAGTGACTGTGCATGATACAGTTACATGATCCAAGGGAGCGATTTTCAAGATAGAAACAAGCTCACATGCACGGAGTTGAGTATAATAAAAGATTGTGCGAGCATGATGTTAAAAACGTGGCCCACTTGGGCTTATACTTAGCATCTACAGATTAATTGATATGAAGGTACATGGCATGATCCAGCGGCAGTGTCATATTGGAAATGTTTCTCGTGATTGAATTAGCGGGTAAGGAATTTAGTTCACGAAATGTGAGCACGATGTTAATAACACGACTTACTTCGGTTTCTACAGGGGTACAGTGTGGGTAAAAAAGGTTTACACTTTTATATCCGCAAACTTATCCCAAAAGTGGTGTTGACATATTACATTGTTTTTGAAGATAATTTCTTTATCTACAATATCTTGTTAAACCTGGTGACAACGGCGTTCAAAACAAAGCTAAAATAGCAAAATGCGGTCACATAGTGCAAAAATGGTCAAAACACTTGCACCACAAGTAAGTCTATGGGAAAACCATTATGTTTGAACAGAAATCAATTTACAATTGCGTGAAATGGAGGCCTACCTTTAACTAACTACTGACCATCCTTCGAGTTTGTGTGATTGTTTACCGTTAGAAAATGAATGAGAGAATATTCAACAGTGAAACGAACTTGAAATGCCTATTTACAAATAATTACGTTGATTTCAATTGGAGAGGATTTTAAATGAAGATACATGCCTGTTTTCTTGCCATGACTGATTGAGAATTGTTGTAATTTTGAAGTTTGCATGGTTTTGGGACAAATCATAAAAGAAACATGTAGCCGTTTTATTTTTAAAATTTAAGATAAATTGAAATAATTTGAGCTTTCTTAATTCTTACCTTTGTTGTTATTATCAAATACCAAGTCCCAGACAGGGTGATTGTAAGTGTGTATCAATCTTGGATATAATTGTGCCGCCAACACGAGTGTGAGAGAGCATGGGATGACCGGTGTGCAAAGTGGTTTTTGAATCTGCTTTTTTCTCTAGATGGTGGCCATTTTGTTTTTTTTTTTCATTTCAGCTTTGTTTTCAATGCCGTTTTCACCAGGTTCCAACAAGATTTGTAAGTTAATAATTACCTTCAACTATTTTTTGATATGTCTAAAAACTAACCCACGATTTTTTGAGAAATTTCAGACGAAAAAGTGGTAAAAAACTTTTTTTTGGACCACTCTGTATATACAACAGTAGAGCTAATGATCGACCAAATAAACTTAACAGATGCAGAGGTAAGCATATGCAAAAGCATGATCCAGTGGAGCGAGTTTCCGAGATAGAAAACAGCTTGTGTAATTAAGAGGGGTGAGTTATTTAGATTTCCTGCAAATTAAACATGTTCTCCCCCTCGAGGATTGAATTTCAGCTAGATTCACATGTTCCGTTTGGGACCCTTCTTTCTTGAAAATGTTTGTACAGTGAATGCACTGTGTGCTCAGTGATGAACTGTTAGCTTTAGTTTGTACTGTGATACACTGTGTGCTCCGTGTGCAACTGTGTTAGCTTTGAGTTTTTGTCCTGTGAATACACTATGTGCTCAGTGAGTCCGAACTTGTTAGCTTTGAGTTGTGGACACATGAATGCCCTGTGTGCTCATGAGTGAACTGTGTTAAGGCTTTCTGGGGGAGTTTGTACTGTGAATCCACCTGTGTTTCTTCAGTGAGGGAACGTGTTGTTGCTTTTGAGTTGTATGTGAAATCAGACTGTGCTCATGGATGACTTGGTCAGCTTGAGTTTTGTACAGTGAATACACTGTGTGCTCAGTGAGTGAACTGTTGTATAGCTTTGAGTTTGTACTGTGAATACACTGGTGTGCTCAGTGAGTGAACTGTGTAAGTTTTGAGTTTGTACTGAATAGACTTGTCTTCATATTAGTGAACCTTGTCAAGTTTTGAGTTTTTACTGTCCGAGAGATTGAAACTGTGTTAGCTTTGTATTTTCTACTGAGAAGCCATGTTGCTCAGTGAGGGCACTGTGTTAGCTTTGATGCTGTACAGGTGCATCACTGTGTTCTCAGTGAGGGAACTGTGTTAGCTTTGAGTTTGTACTGAATACACTATGTGCTCAATAGGTGAACTTGTGTTGTTTTGAGTTTGTACGGTAATAGACTGTTTGCTCAGAAGTGAACGGTGGAAGTTTTGAGTTTGTCTGCCAGAGAGTGACTGTGGTTGCTTTGAGTTTCTACTGAGAATGCAATGTGGTGCTCAGGGGAGTGAACTGTTTAGCTTTGATTCCTGTACAGTGCATTCACCTGTTGTTGCTCAATGAGGGAACTGTGTTAGGGCTTTGAGTTTTGTACAATGATAACTATGGTGCTCAGTGAGTGAACTGTATTAGTTTTGATTTACTGTGAATGCAACTGTGTGCTCAGAGAGTGAACGTGTGTGTTTTGGAGTGTTTGTACAGTGTATTTTTTAATGCCGTGTGCAGTGAGGGAACTGTGTTAGCTTTGATTTTGTACTGTGAAATAACATGTGCTCAGTGAGGAAACTGTGTTTAGTTTTGAGTTTGTACAGGAATGCACTGTGTGCTCAGTGAGGGAACTGTGGTTAGCTTTGGTTTGTACTGTGACTAGACATTGTGCTCGTGGTGACTGTATTAGTTTGAGTTTGTACATTGATGTACTGTGTGCTCATGAGTGACATGTGTTAGCTTTGAGTTTAAAACTGTGAATACACCGTTTCGTCGGGGTAACTGTGTTAGCTTTGAGTTTGTAGAGTGAATGCACTGTGTGCTCAGTGAGGACTGTTTTGTTTTTTTTGGGTTTGTACTTGAATGTCACTATTTGCTCAATGTCAGCATTGTTTCGTTTTTGAGTTTGTACAGTAAAATGTACTGTGTGCGTAGTTACTGTTAGCCTTGATTTTGTATGGTGAATGAACTGTGTGCTCAGTGAGTGAACTGTGGACGCGTTGAGTTTGCACTGTGACTGCACTGTGGGCTCAGTGAGGGAACTGTTTAGCTTGGAGTTTGTACTGTGAATAGACATGTGCTCAGTGAGTGAACTGTGTTAGCTTTGAGTTTGTACAGTGAATGCACTGTGTGCTCAGTGAGTGAACGTGGTTAGCTTTGAGTTTGTACTGTGAATACACTGTGTGCTCAGTGAGTGAACGTGTAAGTTTTGAGTTTGTACTGTGAATAGACATGTGCTCAGAGATTGTAACTGTGTAAGTTTTGAGTTTTGTACTGCCAGAGAGTGAACTGTGTTAGCTTTGATTTTCTACGAGAATGCAATGTGGTCTCAGTGAGTGAACTGTGTTAGCTTTGATTCTGTACGTGGCATGCACTGGTGGTGCTCTTGAGGAACTGGTGTTAGCTTTGAGTTGTACAGTGAATACACTATGTGCTCAGAGAGTGAACTGTGTTAGTTGTGAGTTTGTACTGTGAATAGACATGTGCTCAGAGATTGGAACTGGTGTACGTTTTGAGTTTGTACTGCCATAGAGTGACTGTTGTTAGCTTTGAGTTTCTACTGCGAATGCAATTGTGCTCAGCGATTGAACTGTGTTAGCTTTGAGTTGTACAGTGAATACACTATGTGCTCAATGAGTGAATAACTGTGTTAGTTTGAGTTGTAACTGTGAATGCACTGTGTGCTAAGAGAGTGAACTGTGGTGTTAGTTTTTGAGTTGTACAGTGAATGCACTGTGTGCTCAGTGAGGGAACTGGTTGTTAGCTTTGAGTTTGTACTGTAATAGACTTCTCATGAGTGAACTGTGTTAGTTTTGATTTTTGTCACAGGGAATGCACTGTGTGCTCAGTAGAGGACTGTGTTTAGCAGCTTTGATTTGTACTGTGAATATACAGTGCTCAGTGAGTGAAACTGTATTAGTTTTGAGTTGTACAGTGAATGTACTGTGTGCTCAGTGAGTGAACTGTGTTAGCTTTGAGTTATACTGTGAATAGACAGTGCTTAGTGAGTTAACTGTTAGCTTTGAGTTTGTAGTGAATGCACTGTGCTCAGTGATTGAACTGTGTTAGCTTTGATTTGTACTGTGAAATACACTGTTCTCAGTGGAGTGAACGGTGTAATTTTTGAGTTTGTACTGTGAATAGACATGTGCTCAGAGAGTGAACTGTGTAATTTTTTTTGAGTTTGTACTGCCAGGAGTGACTGTGTTACTTTGAGTTTCTACTGAGAAGGCAATGTGTGGCTCAGTGAGTGACTGTTTATGCCTTTTGATTCGGTACACGTGGCAATGCCTGTGTGCTCAGTGGGACTGTGGTTAGCTTTGAGTTTGTACAGTTAAATCACTTGTTGCTTCAGATAGTGAACTGTGTTAGTTTGAGTTTGTAATGTGAATACACTATGTGCTCAATGAGTGGGAACCTGTGTAGGTTTTGAGTTTGTACTGTGACTGCCCTGTGTGGCTTCAGAGATTGACCTGTGTAGTTTTTGAGTTTGTACGTGAATGCACTTGTGGTGCCAGTGAGGGAACTGTGTAGCTTTGGGAGTTTTGTACTGTGAATAACGTGCTCAGTGATGGTGAACTGTGTTCGTTTTTGAGTTGTACAGTGGAATGCCACGGTGTGCATGAGGGAACTGTGGTCGCTTTGAGTTTGTACTGTGAATAGACATGTGCTCAGTGAGTGAACTGTTTAGTTTGAGTTTGTAGTGAATGTACTGGTTGGTGGGGCTCAGTTGAGTGAACTGTGTTTAGCTTTGGATTTATACTGTGAAACAGCTGTGTGCTCAGTGAGTGAACTGTATTAGTTTTGAGTATTGTAGGTGAATGTACTGTGTGCTCAGTGAGTGAACTGTTTGTTTTGGGTTTTAGTACTGTGAAGTACTATGTGCTCAATGAGCGAACTGTGTTTCGTTTTTGATTTTGTACAGTAAAATGTACGTGTGCTTAAGTTACTGTTAGCTTTGCGTTGTACTGTGAATGAACTGTGTGCTCAGTGAGTGAACTGTGGGGGTAAGCTTTGAGTTTGCACTGTGAATGCACTGTGTGCCCATTGGGAGGGAACTGTGTTAGCTTTGAGTTTGTAGAGTGAATGCACTATGTGCCAGTGAGTGAACTGTGTTAGCTTTGAGTTTGTAGAGTGAATGCACTGTGATCTCAGTGAGTTGAACTGTTTTTTTTTTAGCCTTTTTTTTTTGAGTTTGTACTGGTGATACACTGTATGCTCAGTGAGTGAACTGTATTAGTTTTGATTTGGTACTGTGCATAGACATGTGCTCAAGAGTTGAACTGTGTAAGTTTTTGAGTTTGTACTGCCAGAGAGTGAACTGTGTTCGCTTTGAGTTTCTACTTTGATAGGCCTGTGTGCTCAGTTGATGAACTGTGTTTAGCTTTGATTCTGTACATGCATGCACTGTGTGCTCCTGATGGAACTGTGTTAGCTTTGCGTTTGTATTAACAGTGAATTACAGTAATACACTATGTGCTCAGAGAGTGAACTGTGTTAGTTTTTTGATTTGTAATGTGATACCTCTGCATGTGCTCAGTGGATTGGAACTGGTGTTAGTTTGGAGTTTGTACTGTGAATTGCACTTGTGCTCAGAAGTGAACTGTGTTAGTTTTTTTTGAGTTTGTACAGTGAATGCACTGTGTGCTCAGTGAGGGAAATGTGTTATCTTTGAGTTTGTACTGTGAATACACTGTGCTCAGTGAGTGCACTGTGTTTAGTTTTTGAGTTTGTACAGTGAATGCACTGTGTGCTCCGTGAGGGAACTGTGTTAGTTTGAGTTTGTACTGTGAATAGACTGTGCTCATTGAGTGACCTGTATTAATTTTTTGATTTTGTACGTGGATTAACTGTGTGGCTCAGTGGAGTGCACTGTTTAGCTTTGAGTTTATACCGGTGCATACACTGTGTGCTCAGTTTGGGAGTGAACTAGTGTTAGCTTTGAGTTTTTGTAGAGTGAATGCACTGTGTGCTCAGTGATGACTGTTTGTTTGGGTTTGTACTGTGAATGTACTATGTGCTCAATGAGCGAACTGTGTTCTTTTTTTGAGTTGTACAGTAAAATGTACTGTGTGCTTAGTTAACTGTTAGCTTTGAGTTTGTACTGTGAATGAACTGTGTGCTCAGTGAGTGAACTGTGTAAGTTTTTAGTTTCATGTGACTGCCTGTGTTCTCGTGATGAACTGTGTTAGCTTTGAGTTTGTACAGTAAAATGTACTGTGTGCTTAGTTAACTGTTAGCTTTGAGTTTGTACTGTGAATACCTATGTGCTCAGTGAGTGAACTGTGTTAGCTTTGAGTTGTACTGTTGAATAGACATATGCTCAGAGAGTGAACTGTGTTAGCTTTGAGTTTCTACTGTGAATGCAATGTGTGCTCAGTGAGTGAACTGTTTAGCTCTTTGAGTTTGTACTGTGATAGACTATGTGCTCAGTGAGTGAACTGTGTTAGCTTTGAGTTTGTACGGTGAATACACTAATGTGCTCAGTGAGTGAACTGTGTTAGCTTTGGAAGTTGTACTGTGAATACACTATGTGGTTCATTGAGTGAACGTGTTAGCTTGAGTTGTACAGTAATACACTATGTGCCTCCGTGAGTGACTCTGTTATCTTTGAGTTTGTACAGGAATACACTATGTGCTCAATGAGTGAACTGTGTTAGCTTTGAGTTTGTACAGTGAATACACTATGTGTTCAGTGAGGGAACTGTGTTAGCTTTGAGTTTTTTGTACTGTGATACCCTATGTGCTCATGAGTGAACTGTTGTTAGCCTTTGAGTTTGCCACAGTATACACTATGTGCTCAGGAGTGAACTTTGTAAGTTTTGAGTTTGTGTTCTAATTGCCTCCTGCTTTTTAAATTGTGTGGCAAATATTACCAAAATGTCTTAACATTTGTACCAATCCAATATGGGTTCTTACCTGTACAATATTCCCAGGAGGAATATCACCTATCATGGTGCTGATACAAGTGGTGTTGGTCCCATTCTTATCTTCTTGTAGATACTATCTACCCCCTGATTAAACAAAACCAATCTCTCAATATCCAGTTTTTTTTTTTTTCCTTTAGGAAATCCTGAAAATAACTATGTATGCTTAGCTGAACCATAAGGAGGACAACATATGGTTTCACACTGAGAGAGAGCTAAATAAGTTAGTCTGTTGTGGCAATCATTTTTGTCATTCTTATCATGACCACGCCTAATAGCATATAATTTGATCTTCAAATGCCTAAAGCAATTCCTTAAAGGCAAATATCCATGCTCTCATGTGTTATCATACTACTATGTGAAGGGAATGGGCACTTTAAAGGTGCAGTCAATCGGCCGGTCACACTCAATAGTTTTGACCTCGTTTCTCATTCCATGCAGGACCAGTTATTACGCAGGTTGAAGTTTTATACTGCTGTAGCAATATCACACTCTTCTAAAAAGGTATGTTTTGAAAAATGTGCATCTTCTAGATCTTTATATATGGCATTTTTTTCCAAAACACTTGAATTTTAATACCAAAAATGATTGCAACATCGACACATTTACAGCTTCTAATGTCCCATAACAACAAACCACAATTTCAAGAATATCAAATGAAGCGCGATTTCTTGACGGGTAAATAATCTATGTGCATAACAATAATTTTTACAGCTTGCTGCACCAGCATACTATACATGGAAAGCAAATTTTGTGTGTGTATTTTGAATGCTTATCAGTTGGGTCATACTACTCCAACCCTGTTGAAAACCACTTTGACACTTAGATATCAGTCCACGGTTTTCTAAGAACGCAACAAGACTTGCCAAAAAATTAATCATCATTTAACCCTAAAAACACACGGCCGAGAGGCAATGCGAGCCACGAAAACGTTGTACCGGTCGGAAAATGTTTTTTCGTTGAATCTCGGCCGTCAACAACTATTGTGGTGCAAATGACTCTCATTGCCCTTCAATTGCATTCGGGACGTCTTCCCGGAGAATGACGCATTGTTTCTTCGTTGCATCTGGACGTCTTCCGGGAAAATGATTGCGATGTTTTTCGTTGTCATCTGGCCGTCTTCCGGAAAATGACGCGATATCGATGTTTTTCGTTGCATCTGGTGCCCTTCTTCCGGGAAATGAACGCAATGTTTTTTCGTTGCATCTGGCCGGTTTCCCGCAGTAAGATCGAACTTGGCGCAATGCGTCTATTCCATATCGGCGGTTTCCCGGCAGCAGAAAGATCGAACTTGGCGCAATGCAGTTCATTGCATTGGGACGTCTTCGTAAAAAGGACGCGGATGTGTTCGTTGCATCTGGGCCGTCTTCCGGGAAAATGACGCGATGTCTCGTTTCATATCTGGGACGTTCTTCCGCGAAAAGACGGGAAAGGACGCGGTTGCTTTTCATTGCAATTGGGGCCGTTTAACGGATAGACATTGCAAACACAAGTAGAGCAAGTCAGATTCATACAAAAACTATTTGAATGAACCCAATTTGCTTCCTGTTTCAAGAGTCAACCTGCCGTGGCCTGCCACGTTTATTTCTTTAAAAAAATATACAAGTCCAGACTGCCGGGTGCCCTGCCACGTCGTTGTGATAAAAAAGCGAACAAACCGCCAAAACTAAGGGTAATTCTTTGCCAAGCTTACGCCTATGCATAGCACATTTTTATTAGCAAAGAATTACCCTCATTTTGGGCCGGTCTGTTCGCTTTTTTTTTTTATCACAACGACGTGGCAATGGCCACGGCAGGCTGGACTTGTTAAGTTTTTTAAGAAATAAACGTGGCCGGGCCACGGCAGGTAAAAACTGTTGTTTCTTTTACCATGGGGAAGAAAAAAGAAGAAACTCCTCGTTTAATCCTAGTAAGGATAAACAAACCCCAGGAAATACCGCATCACCACAGACTAAAACTAAGCCCTGCGGGCCTTAAAGACCCGGTCTTTGCAAGAAAGACCTGCTAACTCCTACCGGCCATAAAAACCCGCGTCCTACTTTTAAAACTCAAACACTTACAGTGTTAGCGGTGATGCGGGATAGCCTCCCCAACAAGCAGGCGGGAACGCTCGTCAATCGGTTAGCTAGTGAGTAGGTTAGTTAGTATAAAATCGTGCGATCAAACGGTAGATAAAATCGTGGCGATCAAACCGGTAGCATCCTCCTCAATTTCCGAACCGCTAGTTCT